>JACEEZ010006677.1:162500-180000 GCA_016584305.1 Chionoecetes opilio
ATATTTGTGTCTTTTGTAGTAGTAGTAGTAGTAGTAGTAGTAGTAGTAGTAGTAGTAGTAGTAGTAGTAGTAGTAGTAGTAGTAGTGGTAGTAGTAGTAGTAGTAGTAGTAGTAGTAGTAGTAAAGGCGAAGACAAAGAAAACTGAGAATAGAAGAGAAAGAAAAAAAATGGAAAAAAAAGAGGAAGTAGAAGTAGGAACAGAAGTAGGAGCATAAATAAAAGAAAGCAGAAAAGCTATCATCCTTCTTGTCTTATGTTTTTCCTCTTTTACCTGGCCAACCTGTCAGTGCGGGCGTCATTAGTTGAGTTTCCTTTGGCTAACACCCAAATGGCGACTCGAGTTCATATTGACGCGAGAACAACACACATACCCGAGAAGAATGTGTGTATGATGCTTAGTTCACCTTTGTCCCGCATTCTTATATATTCAGCGGCTATTTTTACTTACTTCTATACCTTCTTATCTTATCTTCTTCTTTACTTATCTTAGACCTTATCTTATCTTAGACCTTCCCCGCCTACCCCTGCTATCCTATCCTATTCTGTCCAGCCTCCTATCCTGCTATCCGCCCGCCCATCCCGCTTTTTTTCTCGCCGTCGCAGGAGAGAACTGAAAATATCTGATAAGGCCCCGCCCTATATACAGAGCACTAGAAGGGAGAAAAAATGGACGCAGGCGCCACAGGACACATCATTTTTTAGAAGCTGTTTTAGCAAGAGATGAGATGTGTGATTTCAAGGAGGGCAGAGGAAAGGCCTATTCAGTTATCCTAATGATGATTGGTTGATGAATCATAATAAAGACTCAATTAAATATAGTTTTCATTGGCTTGCGTTACGATGTTTGTTCTACATTGAAAAAAATAGTGTACGGGGAGGTGGGATGATTGATTGATTTAATGCCAAAAAAAAAGGGGAATGTGCCTGAGAGGTGGAATGATCAAAGTCGCAAACTGATATGGCGAAATGACAACTAAGGAAATTATATTCAATCTTCAATGAGTTCCTCGCCGTCGCACAGCCAACCTGCTCAATGTATTGTGTGACCTTAAACCCTTCACGCCCAGGTCTTTCCTTTGCCATAAAAAATGTATGTTGTCGAGCCATAAAATTAAGAAAAGTAACTGAAAATACCAAATTTGTTAGTCGTTAAGAATGCTCAACAGGTCATATCTATAAAATATTGCTTATAGTCACTACAAATCGTCTAATGGTACCCAAATTACAATGAAAATTACGTTCTGGGCCTCAAGGGGTTAATCCACCTTGATCCTTCTTTCCTTATGTCCTTTCAACATTTTGTGATTTTTGTGTGTGTGTGTTTTGTCTGTATATCTACCTTCCTGCATGTATATCTGTCCTGCCTCCTCCCGATCAAGGAATAACAGTACTATAACTCTATTGCAGGAGCATACCGTTTGATTTATCGTTTTATTTCTTCTTTTTTTACACGCAACGTTGTAAGAGTTAGGGGCAGAACAGACTTCCTTGGTTCAGAGCAACTCAATAAAATACTCAACAACAAATTTGATAAGTTTTGTTTCTAGTTACAATTCTTCTAAGACTGTGTTGTTGCGTTCTGCTTGTTTTTGTTTCTGCTTATTAACCCTTTAGCTTGAACCACAATGTGCGCGTTCTTTATTATTATCATCGTGATATATGTAAAAAAAATCTCTCTCTCTCTCTCTCTCTCTCTCTCTCTCTCTCTCTCTCTCTCTCTCTCTCTCTCTCTCTCTCTCTCTCTCTCTCTCTCTCTCTCTCTCTTACTCGTATGTGTGTCGTAAGAGAGAGGGAGATCGGCCCACTCTGTCTTGTGACACTCGACATGCATACAGTACCCGAGAGGTAAACAATACTTCACCTCAGGTCACACCAAACACCTGTGGGCTGTCATCTACCTGTCTGCACGCACAGTAGTACACCTCATGTTGTGTGCTATTCGTTCTGTGGTACGTCTGGTGGTGGTAGTTCTGTGGACCAGTTAATATTGTCTAATTAAATTTTTCTCTCGTTATTCGTACAAAGTATTAACCCCTTGAGACCGAGAACGTAATTTCCATTGTAATTTGGGTACCATTAGACGATTTTTAGTGACTATAAGCAATGTTTTATAGCTATGACCTGTTTAGTATCCTTGTCCACTAACTAATTTGGTATATTCAGTTACTTTTCGTAATTTTATGGCTAACAACAGACGATTTTATATAGCAAAGGAAAGATCTGGGTGTGAAGAGGTTAATAGCCGACCAGTCTAATTATCTGATTATATGCCATAAAAAGTTGAAAAGTAGCTCTCTCATGGACCTTACAGTTTCATTTATGGACAACGTGACATAATGTAACAGTCACTAGTATACTTCCACCTGCAGCACACCGCGTCCTTTAACCCCTTCACGCCCAGATCTTTCCATTAATATATAAAATCGTATGTTGTTAGCCATGAAACTACGAAAAAGTAACTAAATAAAACAAATTAGCTAATGGACAAGGATATTAAACAGGGCATAGCCATATAATATTACTTATGTTCATTAAAATCGTCGAATGACCTTCGAATGTTCGAATGGTGGTTATATTACAATGAAAATTACGTTCTGGGCCTCAAGGGGTTAACAACAATCTCCGTTATTCAACGGGTTATTCAAGGGATTTCAAGGGGTTATTCAACATCACTCCGAAGAACACACACGGTACTGAATGAACTTGATCTCCCAAGCCTTCACCGTGCATCTCCTCCTCCTCCTGCTCCTCCTTCTCCTCCTCCTCCTCCTCCTCCTCCTCCTCTCTCCTCCTTTTTCTGCTTCTTCTTCTGCTTCTTCTTCTTCTTCTTCTTCTTTTTCCTCCTCCTCCTCCTCCTCCTCCTCCTCCTCCTCCTCCTCCTCCTCCTCCTCCTTCTCCTCCTGTAAGAGGTGACAGCCCTGTTATCCATACTGCCTGCTACAATCTTTTCCAAAATGTCTCTTTTTTTGCATATATATTATCTTTTTTCCATTTGTACTTCAATAACAGTCAAGATCATTATAGCTTTTCACTACACAGATCGTAGCATGTTTTTCTCCAATATTTTGCATTTTGTGGGAAGAGAGACTGCTATTTTATGAGTGCAAGCTGCTTATGCACAACGTAGGACAAATCTTTCGCAGAGTATTAAAGTTTTTGTTTATGCAGCTCATTTGCTTGAGATAAATATATTTCCCATGAAGGAACTTTTGCTTAATTCAGAGACAGGCCGTCGAATTCGTAACATACTATGCAAACCGTCGAGGTGACTTCGCCAAGCGGTTGAGACGTAAGCGAGTGAGTGGCTGGGCATTGTTCTGTCACACCCGCCGCCCCGTGACCCGCCCGCCCAGGCCACACGCACCTCAGGGCTCCAGCGCCGCCGCGACAACTTTACCGCCGCCCACCGCCATGTTCGCCGGGCAAAAATGCGGCGTCTCGGGTATCACGACTGTCCTCTCCCCTACACACACACCAACCAGACAATTTAACAGTTTCTGGGAGTCTTGGAATGAGACATTTTTTCCCCCTGGCCTCCCTATCGCCTTATTTAGAAACGGCGGGTCGTGTAAAGCCATGTCGTGACGCTTGGCGCCGTGTGAGGGCGGCAGCAGCAAGTCTACGATAGCTTTATTTAGCTGGAAATGTAGGATACAACACCTTCTGTTTATGTTTATTAGGAGGTAAACATAATTATTTATCCGACGATGATATGTAGATTTCGTAAATGGTTAAGCTTATTTATGACAATATATATGTCGAAATCCCTGCCGAATAGTCAGTAGGGGAGAAGCAGGGTCGGGTAGGTGCAGGCTGGCGCCCTATACATGAGCCCAGGTAGTAAGCGGCGGGCACCAGCACGCCAAACACCCCGGCCAACGGCTTCTTATTTTTCCTTTCCTTCGTGGATTTATGTTTATTTTTTTTTAGTATTATCTTTCAGTTTCTTGTGCTATAGTGTTGTATAAGGCAGCCATAAAGAGCTTTCACATAAGGACTTTTATTTAGTATGAACAAATTGTGTGGCGTTCTGACACCATCTGTCGCTATTGCAAACTGAGGAATTGGTGCGGATTATTGATTTTGCTCTGACTATCCTATTGCTTTGATCTCACGCAATGTCTATAACACAATATGTAAGAAAATAGGCCCGAAAGTCAGCAAGTAATCGTCGTTTAAGTACAGTCGTATTTGACAATGGGTTTTTTTCCATTATTAGATTAACCCCTTCACGCCCAGATCTTTCCTTTGCTATATAGAATCGTATGTTGTCGAGCCTTAAAATTACGAAAAGTTACTGAATTATACCAAATTAGTTAGTCGACAAGGATACTAAACAGGTCATAGCTATAAAATGTTGCTTATATTCACTAAAAATCGTCTAATGGTAGCCAAATTACAATGGAAATAACGTTCTGGGCCTCAAGGGGTTAAGTGAATTAATGTTATTGGTGGCGTGGTGGGAGGGACACATCAATGGCCTGTGTGTGATTGAGGTGTAATTGAAGTGAGGAGGAGATGCTTCTTAGCTGTAAATATCATGGCTACAACGCGACACACTACACGCCGCCGCACCTTTGAGCACCCAATGTCTTGTTTGTGGTTGAGGTTGCTATTGTTGTTGCTATTTAGGTTTTTTTTGTTTTTTTGTTAATGAGGTTGTTATTCTTGTTGCTGTTGAGGTTGTTATTTTTGTTTGTGTTTGTTGTTGCTGTTGAGGTTGTTATTGTTGTTTGCGGTTGTTGTTGCTGTTGAGGTTGTTATTGTTGTTTGCGGTTGTTGTTGCTGTTGAGGTTGTTATTGTTGTTTGCGGTTGTTGTTGCTGTTGAGGTTGTTATTGTTGTTTGCGGTTGTTGCTGCTGTTGAGGTTGTTATTGTTGTTTGCGGTTGTTGTTGCTGTTGAGGTTGTTATTGTTGTTTGCGGTTGTTGTTGCTGTTGAGGTTGTTATTGTTGTTTGCGGTTGTTGTTGCTGTTCAGGTTGTTATTGTTGTTTGCGGTTGTTGTTGCTGTTGTTGTTGTTGTCTCGGGTTCTATTTTACTATGCAAGGAAAACATTGTGCGAGCGCCTGAAGTCTCCTCCCTTATCTGGCATCGAAGGAGGAAAGTGCACTGAGACTGCCCTGTGTGTGTGTGTGTGTGTGTATGTGTGTGTGTGTGTGTGTGTGTGTGTGGTGTGTGTGTGTGTGTGTATCTGTGTATGTGGGTGTGTTGTGTGTGTGTGTGTGTGTGTGTGGGTGTGTGTGACCAAGGTGATCGCGTTTTAACATCCTGTTGTTTGGTTGTTGTTACTGTTATCTATTTATCGACGTACATATATCCTTTGCTATTTTTCCTGTTCAATCATTTATTCATCAACATCGGCATCATTAGTCTCATCATTACCATTATTATCAACATTATCAGTTACGACATTTGTGTGTGTGCGTGTGTCTATATCTGTGTTCTTATTGCTACTCGCATCATTATTAAGATTATAGTTTTTGTTAGCATTATTATCATCATTATTATTACTATATATTATTATTACTATTATTATTATTACTTACTTATTATGATTAGTTATATTTTTATCATTATCATTCATATTCTCATCATTATAATCATCAGTGGTATGTTATTATTACCAGAAAATTATCATCATACCCGCGACGTGAGTGTTGTGAATTAACATCCATTATACCCTGTACGTCGCTAACAGATGTGTGGTGTGTGGGTGGTGGTAGGGTGTGTGGCTAGTGTGGTGGGGACTGTGGTTAATGTGGTGGTAGGGTGTGTGGTGGGGGCTGTGGTTATTGTGGTGGTAGGGTGTGTGGTGTGTGTGTGGTGGTAGGGTGTGTGGTTAGTGTGGTGGGGGCTGTGGTTAATGTGGTGTGTGTGTGGTGGTAGGGTGTGTGGTTAGTGTGGTGGGGACTGTGGTTAATGTGGTAAGCCGCTCTATGTATGTATGTATGTATGTATGTATGTATGTATGTATGTATGATGGAGTGTGATAATGAAGGCGTTTTCCTAGCATTACATTAGCATTTCATTTCCTTTATTTCCTTTATTTACTACTTTTTTATTTCCTTTCATTTTCATTACATTTCATAGCATATTTTTAACTGTCATCGTTTTATTACTGACATATTTATAATGATCTTACAGGTTTCTCATGTTTGATTTAGTTTATTGTCACAGCGCATCCCTTGGTTTTTATTCTTCTGATTTTATTATTTATATGAGGTCCTTCCTCCTCTCCTCTTGTGTACATTTCCTCCATGATTCTTGTGTTAATATTTTTATTATATATTTTTTTGGGTAATACTAATGTCATTGTAATATTCCGTACTGTAAAAATGATCTGTATAGTGTGATATAATGTATGTGTTTTTATTTGTTATATGTGTTTGTGTGTGTGTGTATGTGCGTGTTTGTGTGTGTGTGTATGTGCGTGTTGTGTGTGTGTGTATGGTGTGTGTGTGTGTGTGTGTGTGTGTTTGTGTGTATGTCGTGTTTTTTGTGTGTGTCATTCACTCATTCACCCATGGTCTTGTCCACGCGAGTAATTATTTGTGTGTGCATGTGCGTATTTGTATGTGTGTGTGTGTGTGTGTGTGTGTGTGTGTGTGTGTGTGTGTGTGTGTGTGTGTGTGTGTGTGTGTGTGTGTGTGTGTGTGTGTGTGTGTGTGTATTAATTACGGGGTTTTTTTCCAGAGATTCTCATTGTCTGTTGTGATTGTTTTACTTCCTGCTTCCTATGATTAGTTTCCGGCTTCACACCTGTTTTGCGGAAGAGCCATCATTTCCCCCCTTCCCCTTCTCCCTTCCCTTCCCTTTCCTCTTTCTTTTCCACCTGCTTTACCTTTCCAAATCCCTTCTTTTTTCTACACTTCCCTTCTCTCTATCTCTCCTTCTCCTCTTCTTTCACTTTTTATCCTTGCTATTTCTTATTTCCCTCTTTCCCCTCTTCCTTTACGTCTCCCCATCCCTTTATGCCACACTTCTTTTCTCTACTTCTCTTCCACACACTTCTCTTTTCTCTTCCCTCTTCTCTCTCTCCTTCTTCTCCCGATTCACTCTTTATCCTTGCCATTTCTGTCCCTCCTTATTTTTGTCTCTCTCCTTTTCCTCTTCTTTCACTTCCCCATCCCTTTTTTTCACTCTTCCCTTCTCTCTCTCTTTCTCCCTCCCATTCACTCTTTATCCTTACCATTTATATCCCTCCTTATTTATCCTTTCTCTCCTCTTCCCTCATATTACCCTCTTTATCCCTCTCTCTCTATCTTTCCTCCTTTATTTCTTATTTCCCTTCCTCTTCTTTTACTCCTCTTTATTTTCCTCTCTCTCCTCTTCCCTCATATTACCCTCTTTATCCCTCTCTTATCTATCTTTCCTCCATTGTTCCTTATGTCCTTTTCTCTCCTTTTTGCCCTCCTAATCCTCCCCTTTCTCTTCGTATCCCTCTCTCTCCTTCCATTCCAATTTCTTCCGCCTTTTTTTTCCCGCCCTTTTTACCCTCCTTATTCTATCCATCTTTTCCTCCTCATCACGAACTCCTATTAACACATGTATTCACGTATATCTCTCTGCTTATCTGTCTATATATATTTCAATGACGTAGGATACATATATAGATAAGGGATAGGAAGATATACGAAGAGAGAGAGAGAGAGAGAGAGAGAGAGAGAGAGAGAGAGAGAGAGAGAGAGAGAGAGAGAGAGAGAGAGAGGCTGCGTTTATATCCCCAGGCCGGTCTTCCTCCCACGCGGTCTAGCAACAGGTGTCCAGGCCTGCGTCTCTCTCTCTCTCTCTCTCTCTCTCTCTCTCTCTCTCTCTCTCTCTCTCTCTCTCTCTCTCTCTCTCTCTCTCTCACACACACACACACACACACACACACTCTCACCCTACCTATCTATCCATGTATCTTGTTATCAATATACATTCAGACATATAAACAGGTATATATACATACATAAGCAGTATACCTGTCGATAAAAAGCCACAAGAAGAAGAAGAACATATAGGTAACATACAGCCTGTGCCGGATTTTCGTAGTGATTCTGAGGTTTAGGGTGATTGTATTAGTATAGGCATGATGGCGAGCATGTAAGCCCTCGGTATTACTTGGGATTCCTGAAGCACCTCTCCAGACACTTTCAGACGCCCCGCCACCGCCTCAGGGAATTTAACAATAACATTACCATTTGCTATGACAGTTCGAGACTATTAGGATCTGTCGTGTCGTTGCCTATCGGTGGTGTTACGATGTAGCTTGGCTGGCTTATTGTGGTTTTTTTCGATGGCTCCTTAGAAGACGAGGGCGAATATAAGTTATGTGGATTTAACGTTTTGTGATAGTTTTTTTTTTAGCCTGCATCTTTTTTCTTATAGCTTTTATTTTCTTCTCTCTCTCTCTCTCTCTCTCTCTCTCTCTCTCTCTCTCTCTCTCTCTCTCTCTCTCTCTCTCTCTCTCTCTCTCTCTCTCTCTCTCTCTCTCTCTCTCTCTCTCACCAAAAGGTTTATGTTCTGCTTTTTCATACATTTTCAAGTCTCTATCTCGAAGTTCATAGTAATTCCTTTCCTCTCTCTATCCTTCTATCCATCTTTTCCTCATTACTAACAAACATTCTTCTTCAAGGATCCATTATGTAACATACTTTCTCGTGGTTTTTACTGTGAATCTTGAAAGTATTAAACATTACATTACATCGCTTCCCTTTACGATGGTATATAACCTCTCAAATATTATGCAGCGAGTATTGAGTTTAATGATATTGCAGAATATATAAATTAGAATAATGGACTATAAGTATTCTCGCATAAATATATAGTCTTTGAGAGTAGAGTGTTGTGTTCCCCGCCCTCATCATGCAAGAATGACTCATCGTCTCTCGCGAAATTATCTAAAATCATAAGAACATAAGAAAATAAGGAAGCTACAAGAGCCCGTGAAACCTATGTATACACGTGGTAGTTCCTGTAAATCTGTTCATTGCATTTTGTTACCACATCATGACAATAGGAATAGGGAGTTGAGGAGGAGGAGAAGGAGGGACACATGGGTATGATTGAAGGCAAACAAAGATCATTAAAGATAAGTAAGGATAGTAAGGATAGCAGGATAGATATAGATAGTAAGGATAAAGTAAGGATAGCAATTTTCGGTCTAAAACAAATACGATAGGTCACAGAAAAATGGAAGAAAAAGTATTAGAATGCTATTTTCTTTTCAAATTTTCTATCGAAGTGTATTAATTATGAAAATATGATCACCCCGATTTCACAACCATGGCACCTGTATCACCTGAAGGCCACTCAGAGTCGATGCTAAAATGCCTCTGTTATGAGCAAAACATTGATCTTGCCTTAACGGATTCTCGGCTAATGTACATAAGAGTAGCTACGTAATGGGTGTAGCGAGCCAAGCACATTATTGACCACGTAGTAATAACAGGAATGCAGTAAAAAGAAAAGCAGGGGCGGAGACGAGGCAGAAACTCACCCAGTCGCATCCCGGGAAGTAGCGATGGTTTGCCCCACCCCGCGCTGCCCCGCCCCGTCCCGCCCCGCGCCAGCCACTCCCACCATACAGTCTACGGGAGTCACTTGCCACGATTCATATATATGTCATGTGTGTGTAGTTTTCCTTTTGTTTTTAGCGAACCTTCCCCTATATATAATACACATTCAGGTTTCTCGTAATGAAATCCAATGAAAGCATAACATTAACCTCACTTTTGCTGGTAGTAAATCACGCAGCTTATCAGTAATTTTAGTGTTTCGAGAAGGTTGCAGTTTTTGCGATGAGAAATCTAATCAATAGATAGTTCAATACTTCATGCTCCTGAGTTACTCGCTTGTTTGGAATGACGTAAAGTGTTTCTAAGGAAGTGTAGGCTGGGTTGTTGTTGTTGTTTTCTTCTTTTTTATCTTTCCTGGGGTCTAATACACCCAACTCCTCCGCCAGCCTTAGCTCTCGGCTCTTCATTCACTGCTGCCACAAACGAGCTTCAGTCTTAACTCTGGTACAGTTTCGAACCAATTTGATCCAATTATGACATATATTCGATTTTGTTTTCTCCTCGTCTCTATAACTCCCGAGATTTATGTAACATATTTTTTGTTTACTCCTTCTTTAGTAATACAAGTAGTAGTAGCAGTAGTATTAGCTATAGTAGAAATACTATTTGTAATCATAGTATAAATGCTAGTATTAGTAACAGCAGCAGTGGTAGTATTTATTTATGTTACTCTTGCTTAAATACCTTTGCAATCCTGTGGATATTAACATTCTACTACTTCTACTACTACTTATACTTAACACCTACTACTACTACTTCTATACTACTACTACTACTATTTCTACTACTACAACTACTACTTCCATTCCTACTTTGTTACGCAACTCTGTACATTAGAAGTCTTAACATTCTCGCCCTACTGACACACACACACACACACACACACAACACACACACACACACACACACACACCTGTTCACAAACTCACACCTGCCCCACGTGACTGTCATGTACACTTCATACTCTGTCGTAGTAGTAGTAGTAGGTAGTTTATTATAGTAGTCTATTAGCAGTAGTCTGTAGTAGTTGGTAGTAGAAGTTGAACATTGTGTTGTAATTGTTTGTACACAACCGCAATCGATACCGTTACCCTGTACGGTTATTGCTTTCATTACTAACGCAACTGCTACCACTATTAATAATATTAATAATAATGATGATAATGATAATATTACAATGATTATAATGTTGATTATGATAATGATGAAAATTATAATAATAACGATATGAAAACGACAGCTATGTAGCGTAACTGTCTTTGATAGTCTTACCCAAAACTACACATCTGATCGCATATCAGCTTGTTTCATTGTGATACACATTTGATATAATTCATTAATCAACATAGACTTCTTCACATTATTAGTTAAGTTTGCACTTTTGGAAAGCTGAGTTCACTGGGCACTAAACATTTGAGTTATATATTATGACCCCACGAGCTGTTACTTCCACATGTGATTTTACAGCTATCTTACGCATTTAGCAAAGCAAAATTGCGGCTTAGTGTTGGATGGTCACTATGATAGCAGAATACACGTTACACAATGCACAACCTTGCTGGATTACATAGTGTACATGGATAAAAATAAATAAAAAAGGAGTCACGTTCTGACATACCATACTTATTTAGAGAAGATACGCAGCTGACCTTAGGCTACACGAGCTGTCAACAGTAACGAGGCCAAAAACTGAAAAAAAATCGACTAGAAATGTTGAGCTGAGCAGTTTCATGTGCTTAGCCTTTTTTTATGCAATGTCCTGTTCGCACTTTCTTCTGACTAACTTTCCTTCATGCGGAGTTTCTCCTGAGTCCCGCACCTGCATACTGTCACCTTGGGGTGCTTACCTGCGTGGCGTCGGAGTAGGGCGTTGGGGAGGAGTCATCGATGACCAGGGAGCCGAAGGTGGCGCCGGTGGAGAGTGGAAACTCCGGGAGCGACTCCTGGAGGCCCTGCGGCAGCATCCTCGCTTTGAACCCGTGCAGAAAGTATATGTATTATAAAGAGTTCCAAGATAAGAGGCAACGCGCCTCTCACCCACTTCGTACGAGAGAAACCGATGCGCGAGGCTCCTGGGATCCCGCGGCAGTCTCGGCTCGCTCAGGTGTGGGCCGCCACACGTGCGTTACCACAAGTCGATCACTGATAAAGTTTAGTATTCAAGACTTCGTCATCAGTTTCCATAATCTTTCACTCGTGTTCCCCTATCTTTCTCCAGGGACATGTACTCGCCACCACAATACTCGCAGAACACCGTCAGAGAGCACACGAACGCGGGCACTGGTGCGGCGTGTGGCGTGGCTGTTGGCACTGCGACGGCCACCACGCGCGGGCGAGGGACGAGCGGGGCTGGCACTGAGCGGGTGCTCCTCCGTCCCGCTTGAAGGTGTGTGTTACACTGGGCATGAGAAATCAGAACACATGGCTTTTGAGCATCGCTTACCTCGACCTTTGTTGGTGGGTGGACCGCGGGGGGCGGTGGCCGGGTCACCACTCACCTTCCAGCTCTCGCCACAGGCACGGCGACTTATTTTAGGCCGCTGTCAACGCGTTACTTACTAATTATTATTATTATGCACGTACTAAGCGGGGTCAAGTAGTTTCTGTGTTTGAACAACGTTGCAACTTGACGAGATGTAGGTGGGGGAAATCCAGAACCTTTGTGGCGGCGTGACACTCCGCCCACCGATACACTGGCCTCGCTCTCCGTGCTCGGGACGGGCTGACAACTGTTGTTCTTATATTCGATATATATACCATTAACACCTATCCTGAATATGTAGAGATAATTAAAAGCGAAGCGAAACAAGCGTCAGAAAGAGCGGAGAAAAAATCCCACACTGAGATCCGTTGCCCCTTCCTAATTGGTCGATCCTTGCCGTGACGCACCGCAGCGGCCAATCAGCGCGCGGCCCGGGACAACAAGGGAGGGGGTGGCATCTTACAAAGTCCATAAAACCGACTGACGATCCTACACTTTCTTCCCCATCTCTCTCTCTCTCTCTCTCTCTCTCTCTCTCTCTCTCTCTCTCTCTCTCTCTCTCTCTCTCTCTCTCTCTCTCTCTCTCCGTTCTTCCTGTTTAGCTGAGTTCCGTTCGCTTACCTAACACACATAACTAAGTACATGAATAACTTACTGTCCATGCAATCCACGTGATAAATATTTCCTCGGTACAAAAAAAAAAAAAAAAAAACACAACCCATATATTTCATCGAGACCAAAATTTAATTGACGGGAATATTAGCAGAGAAAAGTACGTCATAAGATAATCACATAGAAACTAATGCATAGAAATGAATAGGATTAGATTATTGACACCTTAAATATGGCATGCAGGAAAACACTCGTCCATCGATTAATGAGGAAACGTGTTTTAGAGGAGTAAGGCGCGAGGGTCATGGGTGTAGGTGACGAGGCAAGTCTTGAGCGCAGGAATCCAGGAGACCAAAGGAATACTATAAGCTTTGTCAGTGATAATTAGAGGTGTATATTGATGGAAGTAGAAATATAGAGTGAATTCAAACGAAGATATTATGTGCTTCTTCAGTTTCCATTTCTATCCTCCTTCTCTCTTTCCCTCTATTCTATCATTCTATCTCCCCTTCCTTCCTTCCTTCACCCTTCCCTTCCCTCCCCTTCACTGATTTTTTCGTTTCCTCCCCTTCCCTCCCCTTTCTTCAACCGTGCTCTCTCTCCTCTCTCTCTCTCTCTCTCTCTCTCTCTCTCTCTCTCTCTCTCTCTCCTCTCTCTCTCTCTCTCTCTCTCTCTCTCTCTCTCTCTCTCTCTCTCTCTCTCTCTCCTCTCTCTCCTCTCTCTCTCTCTCTCTCTCTCTCTCCTCTCTCTCTCTCTCTCTCTCTCTCCTCTCTCTCTCTCTCTCTCTCTCTCTCTCTCTCTCTCTCTCTCCCTCTCTCTCTCTCTCCTCATCTCTCTCTCTCTCTCTCCATTCATCGCCCTCTCTCTCCTCTCTCTCTCTCTCTCCTCTCTCTCCTCCTCTCTCTCTCTCTCTCTCTCTCTCTCTCTCTCTCTCTCTCTCTCTCTCTCCTCCTCTCTCTCTCTCTCTCTCTCTCTCTTCTCTCTCTCTCTCTCTCTCTCTCTCTCTCTTCTCCTCTCTCTCTTCCTCCTTCGCATCACTCCCTAATAAAGCGAAGACGGGGAGAGACTGAAGGGGTCAAGGGGGTGGAAAGGGTGATGCGGCCCCTCAACACACACACACACACACACACACACACACACACACACACACACACACACACACACACACACACACACACTACAGGGTTCACATATCTATTCCCGAATTCACAATCCTCATCATCCATACATATCACTTCCTCAACTTACACACGCTCTCTCTCTCCTCTCTCTCCTTCTCTCTCTCTCTCTCTTCCTCTCTCTCTCTCTCTCTCTCCTCTCTCTCTCTCTCTCTCCTCTCTCTCTCTCTCTCTCTCTCGCTCTCGCTCTCGCTCTCTCTCTCTCTCTCTCTCTCTGTCTAACACGTACACACACACACACACATAACTTTCCCGACCCACAACTATTCAACCTATCAACACGCCTAACCACCCACACCCACCCACCCACCCACGCAGGCCCCACCCACACCCACCCACCCACACACCCACCATTACTCCCCCATCACACGCGTGTCCATAATGGGCGTGGAGGCGGGAACATCACCTGACGAAGCATTATTACGAGCAGCGTCCACTCTCTCTCTCTCTCTCTCTCTCTCTCTCTCTCTCTCTCTCTCTCTCTCTCCTCTCTCTCCTCTCTCTCTCTCTCTCTCTCTCTCTCTCTCTCTCTCTCTCTCTCTCTCTCTCTCCACGCCGAGGTCAGGGTGGGTCAGGTGGGCGGGTGGGCAGGTAAGCAGGTGGGTTATCATGCCCCTTAAAGGTTGTCTCTGCTTATCTCCAGGTAGACACGCTGGGAGGGAGGAAGCGATGATGACGTTAACAGCCGGTTTTGTTTTCATGTGTGTGTGTGTGTGTGTGTGTGTGTGTGTGTGTGTGTGTGTGTGTGTGTGTGTGTGTGTGTGGTGCGAACAGGTCGTGCTGTTATCATCAGTTATCTGTTTCAGTTTCTTATTTTTACATTTATGCCGATAGCGCGTGTAGGCAGTGACCTCCAGGGGTGGGATGGTATATAGTCTATCTCCTCTGATTTGCGGCTGGTATGATTTATTGCTGTGTTGACATACACCGGAATTCAGGTTCACTCTTATTTGCCATATGAATTAGTATGAAAAATAAGATAGACGAGGATCAAGGAAGAATCCAGGTTGCCTATTTATTTAAAGTTTCGGAAGGAACTACGCTAGGATATTTTAGTCGTTTATTATAGTTTATTCCCTTCATAATGTTGATAATAATGATAAATCTGTAGTATTCCAGACGCAAAGTCAATATGCATCCTTGAAATACAATGCAGTATGAATCAAAGGTACAAAATTTAAACTAGGACTGAAATCTTAAATTAGCACAGCCTCATTGCTATAACAGCAAGTATAATTATTACCATTGCATAGATTTCGAGATCAAAGTGGTCAAGTTATCCAGATATACGTACAATAGATTATAATAATAATAATTATTATTATTTTATTATCGCCCGGAGGCATACAGACAAAGAAAGCAACAACAACAAGACAAGGAGTTAACTTAAGTACTAGAGAAAAACAAAAAATACATAATATAGGCACATTAGGGGACATAGTATCAAAGTGCATATAGTACAGAGGGTATTATGCCAATGCTTCGCAGTTTTTGATTGAAACCATACAACACATACCTTTGATTTCTACAATTATATTATTTTTCATAGATTCTCAGTCTATCTGTAAACCTGTACACAAGATTCCCAATCACAGCCTGACAGCTTCTATATGCCTTCTAACATTACAGTAAGCAAACATCTCACTTGCACTGTACCAGGAAAACTGAACGTCCTCACATATTTTTTTGGTCTCTTCCTATATAACTCCTTGTTGTGACCTCTTGAAAATTTGTCTTGGAGTTATGTAATCCTTAATGTCAATTCTTCTATTCCTTTTGACACATTTACATATGATCATGTCACCTTTTTTTCTTCTCTCTTCCAGTGTTGTTGTTTTAAGCTTATCAAGTCTTATTTCATAGTTGAAGCCTCCCATCTTATCGCGCCTCTTTGTTGCAGTATCTACTTATCCTATGTCCTTCCTGTCTCCATCTTCTGTCAGTTTTCTAGGACTTCTTATTATTTTTTCCATTGTCTTTTGGCTCTGAAAAACAACCTTTATTGGCCTGTGTTGCCACATTCATATTTGCCAACTTTATGAAACTCTTCTTTATCTTTTTCTGCTCCTCCTTCTGTCAACTTATCTATGATTTTCATGATGGTGCTCAGTTCAATAATTATTTCATCTCAATTTTATTATTTTATTCATCTTCTTTTTTGCCTTATATATTTATAGATTTGCTCATGTCCGAGAGTCAGAGAGAGAGAGAGAGAGAGAGAGAGAGAGAGAGAGAGAGAGAGAGAGAGAGAGAGAGAGAGAGAGAGAGAGAGAGAGAAGAGAGAGAGTCAGATGTCTAGACACACATATGAAGACAAAAAGTTTAAGCATCACTACAATTATGATAGTGTATGAAGTAAGAAGCAGCATTGTCATTGTACATAAGTTGTCTTTTATAATGTGTGATCTTCTTATGAGTTGCGTCACCTGTTGCCAGGCTTGTTTTGCTTCCCTGTCCGTCCTTCCACCTAGGTTAAATTCACCTTTTTGTAACTGCTGTATCATTATTAGTAGTATTAGTATTAGTATTAGTATTATTTATGTCTTGTTTTCTGCGAATCTTCAGAATGAATTTATTTATACATCATAATTCGCATATATGTTTTAGCTTCACGTATACCTAAAGATGATATATTTATGTTAATGCAGCATTAGCCATGCACGTTTGTTATATGCGTTGTATGAACCAGAGATACAGTCGTGTAAAGAAATCACACACACACACACACACACACACACACACACACACACACACACACACACACACACACACACACACACACACACACACACACACACACACACACACACACACACACACACACACACACACACACACACACACACACACACACACACACACACACACACACACACACACACGTGTCAAGTTTTACATCTGAAGCATGAGGAAATACGTTATTGAATGCCATGATTTCTGCCTCATTACCTTCGTATACTGAACTCTTGCCTTTTTTATATAGACTCCACAGTCCAAAATACCGGTGCTATCTGGATTTCTTTAACCTTACGTGTGTGTGTGTGTGTGTGTGTGTGTGTGTGTGTGTGTGTGTGTGTGTGCGTGTGTGTGTGTGTGCGTGTGTCTGTGTGTGTGTGTGTGTGTCTGTGCGTGTGTGTGTGTGTGTGTGTGTGTGTGAGTGTGTGTGTGTGTCAGTGTGTCAGTGTGTCAGTGTGTGTGTGTCAGTGTGTGTGTTGTGTGTGTTTTCTTTCTCAAGCTGTCCACACACTGACTCACTTGCCTAATAAATGACCGTGTCAGTAGGTGTTAAAGGGATATTTTGTAGCGTTGTGACTCGCAAGTCCGTGTTTGTGACTTGTACATCATATTTTGTTTGCTGGTTTGTTTACTTAAAGAAAGAATGGCGGCCAGGGAGACAAAAAACAGATACAGAAACACACACAAAAAAAATCCTGAGATATTTATGAATAGATAAATTGATACATAATAAAAAACCATAGTAGTTGGATAATCAAATAGACTATATAGCAAAGCAAATTAACAAATGAAAAATATACAAAAAGATGGTCAGATGTTTTACAGGCCTCAGCACAGCATTGGGGCATTTAAAATAATATTAGGCCATAATTCTGACTATCATAACTTTTCTACTAACGGCTTAAGGGGCATATTTCATGAAAATCTTAA
>JACEEZ010006677.1:185000-202500 GCA_016584305.1 Chionoecetes opilio
CACACAACACACAACACACACACACACACACACACCACACACACACACACACACAACACACACACACAACACACACACACACAACAAAGAGAAATGCACAACTCCAGTATGGGATGTGTTTGTATGTGTGTCTGTGTCTGTTTGTATGTATGTATTTGTGAGAAAGTGTATTTGTTTGGCAATTTATTCTCTTTTTATCATTATTGTAATGGAACATATGAAGTTATATATTTTTTATTTATCTTAATATAGAGTTCAGCATTTTTTTCAGACTCTACTCTATATCGCACCATAAAATATAATTGGTCTCCATGTTAGTAACTCAATCTGCTCAACTCATATCAATTAACCCCTTCACGCCCAGACCTTACCTTTGCTATATAAAATCGTCTGTTGTGGACCCATAAAATTACGAAAAGCAACTGAATATACCAAATTAGTTAGTGGACAAGGATACTAAACAGGTCATATCTATAAAACATTGCTTATATTCACTGAAAAATAGTCTAATGGTACCCAAATTACAATGGAAATTACGTTCTGGGTCTCAAGGGGTTAATCCACGTCATCAGAATCCAGTCAATATCCTTGCTTATAAGTCTTAATAATTACATGTTTTCCTCTATTCGTTCATCATCCAATATTTTTGTTCTTGTGATAGCCTTGTAACTAATTATAACCTCAATTCAGACATCACTTCTCAATGTATATAATGTCCAAATTTCATTCATTAAACCTCAATTCCTTTTGTGTATTTTTAATTGTACACCAAATAACATCTTTCCTTCCCGCAATCCTCTCTGTGACAAGCGCCTCACGTATATAGTGTTGTCGGCACACTGGCTTATCTTACCTTAGCCAGCCAGATAGGTGAAACAGGCCATTCTCCTCTGCATGCACACACACTCTCTCTCTCTCTCTCTCTCTCTCTCTCTCTCTCTCTCTCTCTCTCTCGGTCAGCGGTTCGGGCCCACCAAGTTCGTCCTGGCGTGGTGGTGCTTTGTATAGTCAATAACCTTGTAGTTGGTACTTGCAAAGTGTCTAGATAGGATCAAAGTCTCTCTCTCTCTCTCTCTCTCTCTCTCTCTCTCTCCTCTCTCTCTCTCTTCTCTCTCTCTCTCTCTCTCTCTCCTCTCCTCTCTCTCTTCTCTCTCTTCTCTCTCTCTTCTCATTCTCTCTCTTCCTCTCTCTCTCTCTCTCTCTCCTCTCTCTCTCTCTCTCTCTCTCTCTCTCTCTCTCTCTCTCTCTCTTCCTCTCTCTCTCTCTCTCTCTCTCTCCCCTCCTCTCTCCTCTCCTCTCTCCTCTCTCTTCTCTCTTCTCTCTCTCTCTCTCTCTCTCTCTCTCTCTCTCTCTCTCTCCTCTCTCTCTCTCTCTCTCTCTTTTCTGTGGGGTAGCGGAGACCCATAACACAACAAACACAGTATCTCCTTTTCCTCTTTGTCCGCTCTCCTGCATCACGGTTGCATCACCTCCTTCCTTCTATGTCTCGTTTTCCCTTTCATCCTTCCATGTGTTGTCACTTGCTATCTCTCTCTGTCTCTGTATACTCCTTATTAAGTTCATCTTGTTTTTGTGCTAGGGAATATTGTTGAAGATTATTTTACTCCCTGGTTTTGATATTATGTAAACAATAGAAGTACGTCATATGGACTTAAATTACTGAAAGGTATTGTACACGAAAGGAAAAGGAGTGTTGATATTCCAGTTGCATTTAGATTCCTTTGGTTAGTGAAGACATCAGTGCGACTCTTTCATAACGCTGCCTTAACCCTTTCACGCCCAGATCTTTCCTTTGCTATATGAAATTATCTGTTGTCAGCCATAAAATTACGAAAAAGTAACTGAATATACCAAATTAGTTAGTGGACAAGGATACTAAACAGTTCATATTTATAAAACATTGCTTATATTTATTAAAATAGTCTAATGGTATCCAAATTGCAATGAATATTACGTTATGGGTCTCAAGGAGTTAATGTCGTCCTTCCTAAGCGCCTGTCGTGCGGTGGGTTCCCGTCGTCGTGCTGTCGTGGTGTGACGTCGATGCACTCATAAATAAGCGCTGTCTCCTCCACGAACCCATTATTTCCTCTCACGGAGTTTGAACGCGCGATTATGACTACTCACGCTGCATCGATGACAGTACCAGGCGGAGATAGGCTTCTGTGTGTGTGTGTGTGTGTGTGTGTGTGTGTGTGTGTGTGTGTGTGTGTGTGTGTGTGTGTGTGTGTGTGTGTGTGTGTGTGTGTGTGTACATCTCTTCTTCCTCTCCTTATCTCCTATCTTCCTCTTCTTAACATGTTACGAGGTTTCTCTACTTTTATATTAAACGAAAACAGGTTTGCGAAAGGGAACTACGATGTTGATCCATGAGCAAATTAAGGAAAATAAATAAACAAAAAACGATAGTGTCGTAAACAGGTTAGAGTAAATATAAGTAAACTCTCAGTGATTCCATGAAGCAAGTATTACGAGATGCAGACAATAAAGTAAACTAATAATTACCAACATTGAAGAAATGGTTGCCTGTTCTGCCTTTAATTATACGTGTTCCTTTTTTTCCTTTCCAGTTTCCGTCGTGACTCTCGGCTTCCTGCGTGTCTCCCGCCGCCGACCTTCCCCTTGTGATGGTAAGTACTCCAAGGGACTCAGACTCCCGCCCTGCATGGTGTCACCCACCTCTTTCCTGTCCTAGGGAAGTCACTGAACTCTGTCTCAAAGCCTCGTCATCCAGATCCAGTTACAATTGCAGAAGTGCGTTCAACTTTTGCCTCTTTCTCTTCTTTTTCTCACAGCGTCATAAATATTTCGCATTACTGGGGGACCATCAGAGCGTCAACAACATGATCATATTATTTCATCAAGTCTGTCAAAATCCTAGCAATCTATCAAATTTTCCAGATGTTTTCATTTTGTCAAAAAACTGTTTTTCCCCATGTTCTATCAATGTGTCAAAAGAAGTTTATATCATTTTTGATCAGGCATAACAGATGAACTCTCATAATTCCATAGTTGTAGTTTTGTTCTACATTCTGGGTTGTTTTTACGAATATCAGCAAGCAATAAAGACTGGCTTTAGAAAATGTGCACAGAGACTTTACGTGTATAAACTTGAAAATTCGTGCATGGGTTTATTTTTACAAGATGATAAAGTCTGCAGTCTCCTCTGTATATATTTTTTTTCTGTCAATAGTGATAAATATTTTCACAATCTTGCGATACCTGTCAGGCAACTTTTCATGTGATGTGATTCCTATATCTCATTCTCTATCTTTGGCTTTCCTCGCGCCTCTCCATGCCCATCTATTTCCCTCCGTGTGCCGCCCCTTCCCCTCCCATTTCTCTCCTTCCCCTCCTATTTCTTCCCCTCTCCCTCCCCTCCTATGTCTTCCTCCCCCTCCCTCCCCTGCATTCCTCGTGCGTGCACCTCAGGACGCTCTGTCGGAATCATTGTCCAAGTACACGTGGAAACAGCAAATTTATCCTCCTTCTTCCCCCAGTTTGGGCGCCAGGCCATATATTTTGACGGAAAGAGAATATTTATACATATTACACCAGTCTGACCCTTACTCTTTGGCCGACGGCGAAATAGGGCGCGGTGAAAGTAAGCTGAGGAGAAAGGTATGAAGGAAGTGAGCGAAAAGTGGGAGCCTCACGAAGTAGGTCGGTGATTGGCTGAGGAGGTGAAGCGGGGACGGTGTTTGATTGGCCAGACGAGTCTCCAAGGAGGGAGTCCTGGAGGAAACATTATTCATGTGAGATATTAAAAATGCTGTGAGAGCGAGCGTGGCTTGAGGGAATGCAAGAGTAAAATGTCTTCGTGGTTGTAACTCATGTTTCGATCCGTCACTCATCGTGGGAAAATGTCGGTTTTACTCTTTTAAACCTGCGGGAAGATCGCATGACGAAGTGTCTGCCATCACATGCATGATTCTCTCTATATGAATACACACACACACACACCACACACACACACACACACACACGCACACACACACACACACACACACACACACACACACACACACACACACACACACACACACACACACACACACACACACACACACATATAAAATATATATATATATATATATATATATATATATATATATATATATATATATATATATATATATATATATATATATGTTGCACGTATCTGCTATAGTTTTTTAGTTATTGAAATAAACGTGATTTTTAAAAAAAATCAAGGCATACTGATATTTTGTATTAATGTACGAATATGCTATTTTCTCGGTTATTTACTAATCAATATTTTTTTGCTTTACGCCAAATGATAGCCCTTGTCTACTCTATATTTACTTCTCTATACATGTTGCACTTATCTGCCATAGTTTTTTTAGTTATTGAAAAAAACGTAATTTGAAGAAAAAAAATCAAGGCATACATACATACCCCTTGCAAAATTTGCAATATTTTTTGAAAAATAGATTTACTTGAAAATTTGTTCCTAGCAGTTATCAGGCATGCTGAATACGAATATGGAGTCAGTTTTCAGTTACAATGATTAAAAGTTCCTAATTCAGCCAATTCACAATAACATGATACTTCCAGATATTCCTTAAAAACCACAAATTAGACAAAACTTACTACAAGAATAAAAATATGATAGGCATTGCTAGATTAATCTTACTTCAATATAACGATCAGTATTAGTACTTTCACTATTAGTATTAGTATTATTAATCCCTATTTGAGCCACCCATGCGATTGTCAAAGTACTTATAAAAACCTAGGAATATATAGCAACACTGTGGGACTTCTAATACCCTCCCATGACTCCTGTAGGATGCGTGAAGGAGCGAAGAGGCCCGTGAAGGACTCTGAAGGATTGTATACAGAGCGAAGGATACTTAAATAAGATAGTTCTTCCTCCTCCCATTTCATCTCCTCCCTTCCTTGTCCCACTTGTCTGAAACAAGTCGAATTACCGAAGTTTGAATTATACGGGTTCGATTTAGAGAGGGTTTACTGTATTTATGTATTATATATATATTTCGAGCTATCTTTATCGAGCTGAGTGAAGTACATGTCATTAGGATTGATTTTATGTCCACGTGAGCCACTCACTGTAATTACTTTTCACCTAAACATGAATTGATACGCCATTGATCTCGGCACGACGCTACAAATGCTTTTACATTTTTGCATATTCTATGATATCCTTTATTCACCTTACTGGTGGTACATATGCCATAAGAGCTGTCCATTAACCCGTGCATCTGTGTAAACCCTCAGCACGCCATGCCTGGAGCGCCTTGTACCTCACACACCTGCACACGAGGTCGCGACGTGTGGAGACTTGTACTACCATGCCACCACACTTGTACCTCTGACCACATCTTCCATCAAGTTACCTTCACGCACCTCACCCTCGTTTTTGTCCTAACACCAGATCGCCTGACATCAATTTGTTTACTTCACGTGGGGGACACACACACACACACACACACACACACACACACACACACACACTCTTGTTTCTCTTGTTTCTTGTTTGTTTTGTTTAGAGGATAATGCCTCAGAGCCATAGTGATCTACCGCTGCTGCATATTAGTGTTGGCCGAAGCCACCACCCCGGGGGGGGGTTACAAACCCCCGCTGGCACCCGGTACCCATCACTGCGGGTGGACAGGGGCTAGGGATTTAAGAAAGACCACCCATCTATCTTTTCGCTCCGCCCGGGAGCGAAAGATACACACACACATACACACATACACACACACACACACACACACACACACACACACACACACACACACACACACACACACACACACACACACACACACACACACACACACACACACACACACACACACACACACACACACACACACACACACACACACACCACACACACACACACACACACACACACACACACACACACACACACATCCCCTGCGTGGTCAAGTGGTTCATAGCGTATCCGACCATTCTGTGGTCGCACATTCGATCCCCGCTCGCTCCCTGGGATTTTTCACGGACAAATCTAGACGGTTACTATCCCCCTTGAGCAAGGGGATGGGGTGTGTGTGGTGTGTGAGGTCCCAGCATTACCCAAAGATCGGTCACTATGGCTCCAAGCTCATTTCGGGAGGGTAAAACTGGCGAACGCGTGGGCAAGACTGTGGGTGAATTACACACACCCACACACACACAGCCGGTATAGTATCACATGTATAGAAAAAGAAAAAAATAGACCGTACCCAGTCAATCACTCTGCACCGGTAATACGACCAAGGAATAAACGCGCACATCAAAGTTTCGGTCTTGCCCCCTCCTTGGCTCCCCAGTCCCCACATTGCCCTGCTCCCCAATACACACTGCGGCCTGAGTGTTCAATATAGCCGCCACGCCCTGCTGGAGGCATATATCGCAGCGGTCACGGGTCGTCCTCACGAATCTGAAAACGTTACGCACCTCGGAATAGCGGGAACAGCGCGACGTCATTAGTCATAACCCGTGATGTGTTGTCGATAGTGAGCCGCGAGAGGGGTACACCGCCACCCACACGGAAGAAACTACTATTGACATGGCGTTATATATGCCATTCTAGCTCTTAGGTCTCTACTGTGATGCAGCAATACTCAGCAGTGGCCGGGAACCATGATAAGTATGTACGTGTCTTATCTTGCACGTAGTAACATAGCAACATGGTCTCCCTCCCTCTCTCTCTTCCTCCAAGCCGCCGCCATTTCACCACACCGCAGCACTCAGAAGGGGGGGCCAGCAGTGCACTCATGAAATCTATAATCGTAATGACAAAAGGAGCAGAGGCAATATGGGGAAAGTAATCACAGTCACACCGTCGATACGTGGTGACGGGTAAATATATAGGTCGAAGAATAGAGGAGGAAGGGTAAAAATGGCAACACATGAAAACGAATCATTCACTGCCGCGGAAATTGACAGTATGAACTCTGTCGCTGTGTTGAAGGTTACGCCTGGGTGTTGAGTGACGCTGCCTGGAAGAAGAAGAAATAAAATAAGTAAGTAAATAAACTGATAAACGAATATATGAAGAGACAGAAACTTCAATACAATTCCACACTACTGTCAATGACACTATAGTCACCACTGCACTAATGTCGCCAGGCGCCCTTTGTTACGAATTTTAGCATCCCCACAGATTTGTATGTGTCACTGAAGAGGAATTCACAGTAGTTTATATTATGTACGTCTCTTCAGTGGCACATACAAGTCTGTAGTGATGCTAAAATTTGTAATATTCGCCTGTAAAATACCCCGGGTGACATTAGTGCAGTGGCGACTATAGTGTTGTTGACGGTAGAGTTGTTCGATTACATTATATTCCCTATTTACCTTAAGGAATGCTGCGTGGGACTTAGTAGTGTTATATATATATCTTATCTTATTATTTAAGAGCAACTGTGGTACATTAGTCACGTTGATGGTAATATAATGTTAATAATAGTTACCTAATGTAATGACTCAGTGGCCGAGGAGCTATTACTGGTGGTGGTGGTGGTGGTGGCGGTGGAGGTGGTGGTTGTGTGGAGGTGTGGTGGTGGTGGCGGTGGTGGTGGTGGTGATGGTGGTGGTCGCGGTGGTGGTGGTGGTGGTGGTGGTGGTGTGGTGGTGGTGGTGGTGGTGGTGGTGGTGGTGGTGTGGTGGTGGTGTGGTGGTGGTGGTGGTGGTGGTGGTGGTGTTGGAGCTATTACTGGTGGTGGTGGTGGGTGGTGTTTGGAGCTATTACTGGTGGTGGTGGTGGTGGGCGGTGGAGGTGGTGGTTGTGTGGAGGTGTGTGGTGGTGGCGGTGGTGGTGTGGTGATGTGGTTGTGGTGGTGGTGGTGTGGTTGGTGGTGTGTGGTGGTGGTGGTGGTGGTGGTGGTGGTGGTGGTGGTGGTGGTGGTGGTGGAGCTATTACTGGTGGTGGTGGTGGTGGTGGTGGTGTTGGAGCTATTACTGGTGGTGGTGGTGGTGGTGGTGGCGGTGGAGGTGGTGGTTGTGTGGAGGTGTGGTGGTGGTGGTGGTGGTGGTGGTGGTGGTGGTGGTGGTGGTGGTGGTGCGGCACTGTTGAAGCATGCGTTGAATAAATCAAGCTTATTACCTCCGCCAACGAAGTTGGAGGGGTTATGTTTTCACCCCGATCTGTCTGTCTGTCTGTCTGTCTGTCTGTCTGTTTGTTAGTGTACAGGATTTCTCGAAAAGTTACGAATAGATTTTGGACCAAGTCTATTGGTATAAGAAACTGATTTATTTTGGATAATGACAACTGTTGATGAAAATAATATTGGGAGTGTATATAGTGCTATATAAATTATATTATAACGTATATTGATGAAATATTCGGCCGGAGGTATGCGCTCATACTGAGTGCCCCCCCTAGTACTATTTATGAGTGCTTTTTACGTTATCGTATTATATATTTCATTGTATCATGCTGCTATTTTTTTATTATTATTATAGTCCTATAATCCTTATTACTATCATCATTATCATTCTAATTATTGGTGTTATTACCATACTATTATTATCATTGTTATTATTATTGTTATCGTCATTATCATTATTATCATTATTATTAATATCATTATTCTTAATATATTTATGATTTTTTATGATCATTATCATTACCATTATTCATATTTTTATTGTAAGTAGTATCAATCGTTGTTTGTATGTATGTGTGTCGGGTGGTGGTATGTCGTTGTGTGTGGTGCTGTGTTTTGTGTTGTGTGTGCTGTTTGTTGTTCGTGTTGTGTTGTGTTTTGTCTGTGTTTGTGTTGTGTGTTTGTTTTGTATTGTTTGTCTTATGTTGTAGTGTGATCGTGTGTGTTTATTTTGTGGTGGTTTTCTATGTGTGTGTTGTGTGTTGTGTGGTGTGTGTGTTTGTTGTGTGTGTGTGTGTGTGTTGTGTGTGTATGTAGTTATTTGTTATGTGTGTGTGGTTGTTTTTGTGTTTGCTTGTGTCGATGTTGTGTGTGTGTGTTGTGTGTGTTGTGTGTGTTGTGTTGTGTTGTGTGTGTGTGTGTGTGTGTGTGTGTGTGTGTGTGTGTGTGTGTGTGTGTGTGTGTGTGTGTGTGTGTGTGTGTGTGTGTGTGTGTGTGTTTGTGTAATAGGATGAGTAGAAGTAGTTGCAGTATTTATAGTTGAGCCATCCTTGAGCGGTGGACGAGGGAATGTTACATATGCACTATGTAAGAGTCGTATATCGGGTACATCTTACATAGTGCGAACTTTGATTTATAACCTTATAAATACACCGGGGTCACCGAGCATACGGAAAAAAAGGCAGCACTTAAAACTGTACCTCACCAGAAACTGTATTGATAGAAGGTGCCACTTTCCTCGCTGCCTCTTATTTCAACCATACATTTACCAAATTATGAAGGCTTAGGCGCTCCCGGTGGATCATGAAGGTCCCGCCTTATTACCTGCCTGACCTACGAACGTTGTGCCTCCAGTAGTGAGTAAGCACTGTCGGAATTAACTAACGTTTTTGATATAAAACACTCAAATCCATGAAGGTCTGTGCCTGCACCGGAAATCTGGCACGGTATCTCAAAATCGACGGCAAAACTAGAATAATAAGACGGGTATCATTGGACCTGAAATTTGCATTGGAGGAGAAGCTTAATTGTGTTCAAGACACATAACTTGTTTCTCTTCAGAGATTATCTCAAGAGATCAAAGAAAGAAACTTCTTTGTTAGGACTCAAGTTTTTTGATAACATGATTATTATTGTATCAATCATTTTCCAGCCAGCATAATCATAACTTTAGCACAATTCAAACTAAATCAAAGATACAATTTAAGAATAATTAATCTGCAAGGCCAAATAAATAAAGTGAGACAGTTTATGATAACATTTTTTAAAAATTAGACCCAGAAAAGATTGAATGTGGTGAAACACTTTACCTCCTGGTGACCAGTGGCAAGTTTGACAATAAGGAATTGAAAGAGGTACGCTCGAAAAAATATAATTGAAGGAGAAATATGAAGCCTTAGTAAATTCCAAAGGAAGATGTGGAATTACGAATTTTAATTCATTTTTAAAGACTGTTGTGAGTAAATTTGAACAAACTAACAACAGTTATTAAGGAACTTTCAATGGAAATTGTAAAAGATCATCTGAAAAAGTCAATGTTTCTACTTACTTTCTAGCGTTCTACTTAACGCTAAATGATGCTAAGAGAAGACAATGTTCCAAGTAGAGTTCAAGGAAATCAATTTCTTTGGGCAAAACTAGATAAACTTATCAACAAGAGGCAGAAGAAAGTAAAGAGAAGTAGGAACACAAATATGAAGGAAGGAACCATGTAAGAATATATCATAGTATGAAAGAAAAAAATTCTGAATGCTTGACCGTTGGTAGCCAAAAGAGGGTCTAGGCGCATAACAAGAGAGAGGAATTTGTTAAATCATTATGTCTATACAAAAAAACAATATGAAAAAAAAATCCGTTTCAGCAGTGATCAGAGTACTTAAGGAAACAAGCAAAGTCGATACCGACTTTGTTTGCAACGAGATACAATTTCACCAAGATCATAATATATAGTACATTGTCCTTGAATTTTTTTGTTGAAAGTTTACCTTCAAAACTAAACAAATAAGCATGAAAAGGATAGAATCCCAATTCAAGCATCTTAAACTTGTAGAAGAGATAATCGTAATCTCGTACAAAGGTCTCCTATCGCGAGTGCAAGTGTTAAATTGTGGTAGCCAAAAGAAAGTATCTGACGCATAACAACAGAGAGATATTTGTGAAATCATTATGTGAATAAAAAAGACCAAAATAGTACAAGAATCGGTCTGTTTCAGCATTGATCAGATTACTCAAGGAAACAAGCAAAGTTGACATCGAGACCCGTTTGCAATAAAATGCATAATAAGATATATCACCAAGATCATAATATATACATTGTCCTTCAAAATTTTCTGGAATGTTCACCTTCAAAACTATACGAGTAAGCATGAATAGGATAGAATCCCACTTCAACCATCTTAACCCCTTGAGGCCCAGACCTTTCCTTTGCTATATAAAATCTTCTGTTGTTAGCCATAAAATAAAAAAAAAAGTAACTTAATATACCAAATTAGTTAGTGGACAAGGACACTAAACAGGTCATATCTATAAACTATTGCTTATAGTCACTAAAGATCGTCTAATGGCACCCAAATTACAATGGAAATTACGTTCTGGGTCTCAAGAGGTTAAACTTGTCGAAGGCATCATCATTAATCTCGTACAAACGTCTCCAATCTTGAGTGAAAGCTTTAAATTATAACAGTGTTTCTTAACCTTTTTACCCCCACGCCCCATCAGTAGTGGTTCCTTGCCTCCAACTTCACTTCTTCAACCAAGATATTTCAAAGTAATCCTGAATCAGAGAGAAAAACTGAAAAGAATGCGTTTTTATCACTTATTGTGCGCATAATTATTCATAAATATGTATATCTAACAAAGATATGCATGGAGGTATTAAATCTACAGCTACTTCCTTCACACAATCAAACCCTTCAGCACAGAGTTAAACACCATCTAATAATAATAATATTAATAATAATTATAATAGTAATAACAATAACAATAATAATAATAATAACAATAATAACAATAGTATCAACAATAATAATGATGATAACGATATTTATAATGATGATGATAATAATACTGATATTTACAACACTAATAATAGTAATAATCTATAATAATATAAGCGAAAGTGTGTCTGTCTGTCTGTCTGTCTGTCTGTCTGTCTGTCTGTGTGTGTGTGTGGTATAGGTTCCGCCCCCCGTGGCGCAAACACCTCATATGGCACATTTTTGGAATCAGGTTGACCAGGGGAAGGTCATAAGCCCACTTATGAGATGATCCGATCACTTTTTCTTTCTTTTTTTTTTAGCAGCCTATTAAAATTGTGAAAACAAAAAGTGGTTGAACGAGAATTGAGGATTAGCTGAGTAGGACATGGAAGGTTAGTTGAAATGGGTGGGTATGGTATAAGATGTGGGGTCTTGGTACCAATTACAATGGGAATGAGTGTGGGTATGGGAGGTAATAGGTGGGGGTCGAGGCATCATGCAGTAACTCGGTAAGGTTCAATGCGTGAGTGAATGGGCTTTAAATATGGGAAGTGTTTTTACTTGTACTCGGGACGGGGGCCCCATGGTAATGGTCTTGCCCACTACATCTTCGTGTTAAGGTAATCGTGAATGAGGGAAAATGGAGAGAATGCGTTTTGGTCACGTAGTTGGGGATGAATTGATTGATATAATGGATACTGAATGGAGGGGGTGATGGCATGGAGGTTAAATAAGTGTGGGTTGACGGGTCAAACTGAATGGCAGGGGTAATACACATTTACTAAATAATATTATAAATTAGAATTACAGGAAATTAAAATAATTATGAGATCCATATTTAGTGAAACTAGATCACACAAAATGTAGTATTTAATGAGGCTCGATAACTTACGAGGATTTACCAAATAAGTCCCGGAGGGATTCGACTATAATAATAAAAAATATTGCATAAAGTCTTAAGTTGAAACGCGGCAAGGCGTCACCGCAGAGTTTTTCATCCGTACTCTCTTCTCTGTGGCGACTTTCTTCGTTCACCCTCGCGCGGTAGCTTCATGTTTAAGCGAAGGCCGAGCTTAGAATTAAATACTTGATAGCTTTTCCTTTTCCTCTCTTGGCTCACGCCCCCTATGTAATTACCCACGGTCCCCTAAGGGGGCGCGCCCCCCGGTTAAGAACCGACGAATTAGATGATAAATTGATAGGAGAAAAACTTATACGTACTTAATAGAATGCCGAAGCAAATTTTCTAACATTTAAGATGCAATTTTGGAAAGAAGAGAAATATAACACGTTGATCGAAGAACATAATTATATAGAATAGAACTCAAGAAAGCAGAGTAAAATATGCAGCTGTATATGATAGAAAACATTTATACAACATGGACTTACGTGAGACTGTCTGCAATATACCTGTAACGTAACACTCATGACCAGTGGGTGAGTGTGGCCCAGACCTTTAAATGTGAAGAAAAAATCAGCTAAATAATTTAATTAAGAATACAAAAAAAGGCTGAAGGGAAAAATGTTAGTGTTGGTATTTCATTATACAAAGAGATAGGAAAATATGTCATTGATTAGAAAATATATCAATTAGGATGACTGAGAAAGAATGAAGATGGCTAAGGCACGAGACTAAAACAATAGATATATGCTTACGTGAGCCCGAAAAAGAACAGGCATACCAGATGTACAGTATACCAGACGCACGTAATTCAAACGATTCTATTGAAAAGTTTATTGATTGATTGATTGATTTAATGCCAAAAAGGTGAATGTGCCAGACATCAGAGGTCATATGGCACTATGGCAAAGCATAAAAAGGGGAGGGGTTAAAGAAAAAAAAGAAAAAAAAAAGAAAAAAAGAAGAAGAAAAGTTTATTGGCAGAGCTTGGATCGACTGACGTAAAAGATTAAAGAGGGATTTTTAGCATAAATAGATAGATATTTAGGTAATATGAGATCCGTATGTATGTCTTCTGGTAATAATTAATACTTTTATTTTTGACTGTTTGACTGTGAACTCTTGATAATTCAGCAGAATGTGTCAGTGTGACCGAAATTTGTAAGTGTGTAATATAATCTGTGACTTCAGTATTGCAGTTTTTCAATTTATCTCGATGTATTTTTTTTCTGCGTTATTATTTTTTTTTTTTTTTGCATTTATTGTAGTGTATAGTGTATAATTATAGTGTATAGTATAGTGTAGTGTGTATAGTTATAGTGTAGTAGTGTGTCTGTAGCTGTCCCAAGCCAATGAGACAAAGCGGTGACTTCTTGATCTACGGTACTTCATTTGTATTCAATTTTGTTACTTTAATTAACCCTTTAACGCCCAGGTCTTTCTTTTGCTATAAAAACCGAATATTGTCGTGCCTTAAAATTACGAAAAGTAGTTGAATATACCAAATTTGTTAGTCGACGAAGATACTAAACAGGTCATATCTGTAAAATATTGCTTATATTCACTAAAAATCGTGTAATGGTATCCAAATTACAATGGAAATTACGCTCTGGGTCTCAAGAGGTTAAAAAATATATATAATTCAAATGTAAAAATACAGTACAGTAAATCTAGCAGCAAAACCACAAGACAATCAGTTTCATAAAGTCACCTACCTGCACTCTCAAATAGATGATGTTGGAGCTGTCCACATGAATACGTGATATGAATGTTCTAAATCTATAAAGTTCAGCATAGAAAGAATTCCGAAGCTCCATACATCATACATAACTTTGTGTTCCGAAATAAGTATGGACAAACCGCGTTCAATAAATTAAAGTAATAATAAAGTGGTACTTGTGAAACGGGAGAGCATATTGAGAATCAAAATTGAAAGTTTATTAAGACAACCAACTTTCTGATAACAAGCTTAGAAAAATGTTAAATGGCACCAGAACGAATGAGAGGACATGATAGAGAGAGAGACAAGTGAGTCGCCGCACCAGCAAGCATGGCACAGCTTATAATAATAATAATAATAATAATAATAATAATAATAATAATAATAATAATAATAATAATAATAGCGATAATAATTATTCTTTTTACCGAACAAAGATGTGATGCCCGGTGCCTCCTTTATGTTTATTGCGTGACTGTATTCGCAATACACGACAAACCTGACAAACACTTTGCGATGTCATTGAGCAGCGAGGCATCAGGCTGCAGCTGCACCAGAAGCACCACCTCATGAGGCACGCCGAGCTGCACACCAACTACTACAGCGGGAAGCTGTGCAATGGGAAGCCTTGAGGTGGAGGCGCTAGGCTCGCCCAAGGCTCCGCCTCATAGCCAGCAATGAGGCGTTTTTTTTGGTCACATGAATATAAGATAATATTCATAACTATTATCTATAACTCTGACTTACATAACTTATGAATATAACTTATCTATCTGTAAAATGTATATATTATGTACTGTACTAGCATTCTGCAACTATGTTTTATATGGGCGAAATATAGATATTAGGTTATATTATTATTATTTTTATTATCATCAATATTATTAGTCTATTTTGGTCTCTGTATTACAAGATGGATATAGCTTTTTTAGAATCAATGCAGAGAAGGATGACCAAACTGATGCAGGGGATGCGTAACTTTAGTTATGAGAGGAGATTGAAGCTATTAAATTTACACTCACTCGCGAGGCGTAGAGTAAGGGGTGATCAGATTGGATCTTAATTTTTAGTGGTTAAAGGGAAACAATAAAGGCGATGTCGGAAAAGTTCTTACGGCTATATAGTAATCAGGGTAGAACAAGAAGTAGCGGATTCAAACTGGATTTAAAAACGTAGATTTAAAAAGAAATAGGGAGAAACTGATTCACAAATAGGGTGGTAAATGATTGGAATGGCCTCAGTCATCAAGTAGTTAGTGCAGAGTTCAATAGGGAGTTTTAAAAGGAGGTTAGACAATTTTATGGATGGGGATGAAAGGGGATGTAGGTAGTGTTAACCCTTCACGCCCAGATCTTTCCTTTACTATAAAAAATTGTCTGTTGTTAGCCATAAAATTACGAAAAGTAACTGAATATACCAAATTAGTTAGTCGACAAGGATACTAAACAGTTGGTCATAGCTATAAAATATTGCTTATATTCATTAAAAATCGTCTAATGGTACCCAAATTACAATATAAATTACGTTCTGGGCCTCAAAGTGTTAAGTAACAGGAACTATCACGTGTAGGTCTCCCAGCCTCTTGTAGCTTCCGTATTTTCGTATGTTCTAATATCATTCCGCCTTATATTACTATTTTCTGTCTCCTGCTTTTGCTTTTCCTTTGCGTATTTCTTCTTTGACTTACATATTCATTTGCCTGGAGAAGAATAGGACAGAAATATAAGAAAAACATGTTGCAGGGGACTGGCAACTAAGCGGACTTTTTGTTACTTTTTGTGTGTGTTCTTGGCCAATCCTTTGTGATGTAAAAAATAAATTGTGACCTAAAAAGAGAGGGAAAAGGAAGTGAAAATAAGAAAGGGAAGTTATTAATGTTAGAGGAAGGTTAGGTCACTAGCATAGCAGATAACATTAACCCCTTGAGGCCCAGAACGTAATTTCCATTGTAATTTGGCTACCATTAGACTATTTTAATGTATATACGCAATATTTTATAGATATGACCTGTTGAGTGTCCTTGTCGACTAAATAATTTGGTATATTAAGTCACTTTTCGTAATTTTATGGCTAACAACAGACAATTTTTTATAGCAAAGGAAAGATCTGGGCGTGAAGGGGTTAAGGTGATAGCGCCACATCTCCTTGGTTGGCGCCGGGGAATCAGTGCGGCGGTGACCTGTGTGCGCCATTCCGAGGCTGAGCAAAGGCTGGGTGAATGGTGGGGGGTGGGGGGGGTCAGGGTAGTGGCTGCATTGGTATGTAGGATGGTGTTAGTCAGTATTAGGACGACACAAAAAAGAATGGCAACACTCACAAAGAATAAGGGTAATGATAATATTAATGATCATAAGAACAATGATGATAATAATACTAGTTGTAATAATAATGATGATAAATAATTGATAGTAATTACAATAATGATAATAATTACATTAATGATGATAACAATAATGATGAATATGATACTTATGATAGCATGATAGCATAGCAAGCTGCCCATTAACTCTACCTTCGATTGCGAGTGCATCGGAGGACACAGGGGGGCGGCATGAGCTTCTAATCACAGGCGTCACTATAAAAAAAAATCCTGCCTGCGCCACCACGGGCGAGGGCCAACCATCACAGCCCTCAAGTGAACCTCCAGGGCCTACCAATCCCACCCCTGGAGGTCACTGCCTACAGGCGCTACAGGCCAAGATGTAAAAAAAAAAATTGAAAAAACGTGCATTTCATCTCCCGTCGATGTGTTAGATGTTACGTACCGAATGGGGTTCATTACTCAGCATCCCTTCTCTCACATCCTTCCCGGTGGCGCCATCTCTCTCCCCGTCCCCTCACTATAGTCTATTTTGTCTAACGAGGCGAAAATTCCATATTATTTTAAGGTCTCATGCTTAAAACAATGCCTATGTTTACCTGATAATATGGTTAACTATGATAAAAATACAACTGAAATTAAGAAGAACCGTAATATTCCTTTCTCCTGGCATCAAATATCAGTCAGTAAGCAACAAGGGGGCAGGGTCTCTCCCCTCACCCCTCACTCGGCAGGACGCGGTGTTCCCATGGAGGCCCGGGCGTCGCAGGGCGTTGTAAGGCCCCGCAGTGGCTCATAACAGCCTCATTCCTGCTATCAGCTTGAGCGTCCGCCACATTACGAGTCATCAGGGTGGGAGATCGGCCCACGGCGGGGGTTAAAAGCCGCTAAGAGCCGCTTCCCTTCTGTGTGGAGGAGCCGTGTACGAACTGACCGAAGCTGTGTGAGAGGCAACCAACAGTAACTAGCCATCAGTTG
>JACEEZ010006677.1:205000-267500 GCA_016584305.1 Chionoecetes opilio
GTAGATCTCCCCACCTCTTGTAGCTAACCTTATTATAGCATTATGCTCATTAATCCGCCTCTGAACTCGTTAATAAAACATCCAACACTTTAGCCAGCACACTAAAGGCGTAACTCACTTCAAAACACACTTGCCGTCGACGAGCCTAACCAAACATTCTCTCTGCTGCCTTTAATAGTTTTTCATCCTGGCTGTTTCGAACACTAGGACTGTTTACATTATACACGCGCTGCCTACCCAGTACCCATGCCTCTCTCCTCCTCCCCCTCCCCCTCCTCATCCCCTTCCTCCTCCTACGTCTCCTCCCCACCAATCCCCTCCCCTCCCCTCTTCAGCGTGGGAATCTCGTCCTCACCCCCGCCTCCCCGCGTCTCCCCGGCGGAAAGAGAGTAGGTGGGGAGGATAAGAAAAGACCGCGTGGGGGAGATAAGAAAAGAACATTAGGTAAAAGCATAACGAAGGGAGAGGGAGAGGGAGAGAGAAAAGTGAGGAAGGGAGAGAGAGTGCAAGAGAGAGGGGATAAAGAAGGGGCATAAACGAAGGAGTAACGGCCAGAGAGAGAGAGAGAGAGAGAGAGAGAGAGAGAGAGAGAGAGAGAGAGAGAGAGAGAGAGAGAGAGAGAGAGAGAGAGAGAGAGAGAGAGAGAGATCTTAAGGAAGGAAGAAAACTGTGGTGCCTATCAGATACTTTCTCAAACACCTTCTATCCCTTTTTCTTCAGAGAGAGAGAGAGAGAGAGAGAGAGAGAGAGAGAGAGAGAGAGAGAGAGAGAGAGAGAGAGAGAGAGAGAGAGAGAGAGAGAGAGAGAGAGAGAGAGAGAGAGACATTCTAAGGAAGAAAACTAGTAAAAATGCCTATCAGATACTTTCTCAAACTTATCCATTTTTTCTTCCATTGCTCCCTGCCTTCCTACTTTCCTTGCCTCCCTCACCACCTTCCCTTCTTCCCCTGATAGTTGCAGTTATTACCCCCCTGAGGCCCTGTCCTGGGGAGGGCAGGAGGGCGGTGAGGCGCGGGTCCTGCCTGGGAAAGCTATTTATTGATCCTCTCCAGTGTAAATCTTTCTACACTTCCTTTCTTTGCTTCGTTTTCCATTTGATTAGGTATTCATGTTTTCATTAAGTTAAGTATGTTCCTCTCTCTCTCTCTCTCTCTCTCTCTCTCTCTCTCTCTCTCTCTCTCTCTCTCTCTCTCTCTCTCTCTCTACTTTTTCCTTCCTCTAGTACTTCTTTCCCCTTCTTCCTTCCCCTCTTCGCCTTACTCTAACTCATCTAACTTCTTTTCATTTTTTTCTTCACTTCTCTCCCTCCTCCTTCATGCATATTACAACCGTTTATAATACCTGCCCTACCCCCAATTTCATCCACCCCCTCTTATTCTCTCTCTCTCTCTCTCTCTCTCTCCTCTTCTCTCCTCTCTCTCTCCTCCTCTCTCTCTTCTCTCTCTCTCTCTCTCCTCTCTCCCGCCCCTATCATCGACTCAGCCAAGAAAATGGTAGAGTTACAAGAATGGTTCATAGTTAAGTCGAATCAAATCCATAAAAAATAATCACCGTTTTCTTGGCCTTCGTAACAAACGGGGGACCAAACTAATACGTAATGCATAGGGTGGATACTTTAGCTATTCGTCGGTGAACTTTTAATGCTATACCTGCGACACTACAGTGATGTTTCAGCCGTTTGGATTTATATTTAATACTCACGTAGTAAACAGTAATGCGATAACCGAGAGGCAAATACATATGCATAGATTTTATGAATAGCGTATGAGAGAGAGAGAGAGAGAGAGAGAGAGAGAGAGAGAGAGAGAGAGAGAGAGAGAGAGAGAGAGAGAGAGAGAGAGAGAGAGAGAGAGAGAGAGAGAGAGAGATTATCTATTGCTGTTTTTTTTATTCTATTTTATTTTATAACATTTGTTGTTTTTGCTTGTTTTAAATGTAATAGATGTAAATAAAGCTAAAAGAGAGAGAGAGAGAGAGAGAGAGAGAGAGAGAGAGAGAGAGAGAGAGGAGAGAGAGAGAGAGAGAGAGGAGAGAGAGGAGAGAGAGAGAGAGAGAGAGAGAGAGAGAGAAAGGTAGGTGTCTCGTAAATAAATCGTTCCATTCAGTAATCCCATTCAAATATCTTAGCGCTGTGATGTGCTGGCGAAGCAACTTGCCCCATCTATCACACGAGCATTAAGACGAACGAGTCACGCCACGATAAGGAGCTGGGAGGTCGAGGGGCGCGTGAGAGGGAAGGGGGATGAGGGTGAGGGGAGTAAGGCTGGAAAGAGGGGTAGGTAGGAGCAGGGGGGGGGTGAGTGGGAAGGAGGATGGGGGTGAGGGGAGGAAGGATGGGAAGAGGGGTAGGAGGAGGGGTGAGGGCTAAAGGTAACCCAGGGAACACTATTTTACCCTCGAATCGAAAACCGCCACGTAAAGAAAGTTTTGCCATTTGCTTCATTCATGGTCGTAATGCGCGGCGACACTTACAAAACCGAGGGTCAGGAGGCAAGTGGGAGGAGGAGGAGGAGGAGGAGGAGGAGGAGGAGGAGGAGGAGGAGGAGGAGGAGGAGGAGGAGGAGGAGGAGGAGGAGGAGGAGGAGGATGACATACATACATACATAGGAATACATAGGAATAACAGATACCAGGAAACTTATTGGTCTATAACGAGGGTATCTGCTGAACTACATACTATTATAATATATCAACTACATGTAAGAGGACAGCTGGAAAAGGATACCATGTCCCTAAAGAAAATAGGAAAGGAGGAGGAGGAGGTGGTGGTGGTGGTGGTGATGGTGGTGGTGGTGGTGATGGTGGTAGTGGTAGGTGGATGAGGAGGAGGAGGAGGAGGAGGAAGTGGTGGTGGTATAGTGGTGGTGGTATAGTGGTGGTGGTAGTGGTAGGTCGTCAAATCCATCACTCGACCCCGTGAGTTTATAAAGCGGTAATCGATGGTAATAAACCTCAGTCCGGCACATAGCATGAATTAAGTAACGACGCAGCGGCCGTTATATCGCAGCAATATTACGCAAGTTCTCTCTTTGCTTAACGGCGACCAAATCGACAGCGACGGGCGTAACGAGGATATTATGTTAGACCTTTTCACTGGCGATCTTATAAAGGTTTGACGCCCCGTACCCAGGTGACGCTTGCACGACGCAGAGTCCCGCACCTCTTCCCCCCCCCCCCCCCCCTCCCCCCCCCCCCCTCAGCCACCACACTGCCTCCACCACCGCCACCGCCACCGCCACCGCCACCGCCTCCGTCTTGTGTACTCATACTCTCTTAGGTTTGTTTTTTACCGTTCTCGTCTGCCTCGTCGTCGTTTGTCTTGTCGTCAGCTTATTCCTCTACCATCTTATTTTCATCATTTTCCTCCCTTCCTCCTCCTCCTCAAGCAGTTAGTTATTGTCCCCCTTAAGCAAGGGTATCGTGTGTGAGTGCATGGTGTATGAGGTCCCAACCTTACATATAGATTGGTTTCTAGAAGTTGTAAGCTATTTCCGGGAGAGTAATAGTAGTGATCACGAGTCTAGCACGTAATCAAGGAGTGAATAAGGTAGCATACATGCACGCGCTTGCCCTTGCCTTCCCTCCATTGCCTAGTCTTATTAAACCCTCTCCCCATCAGGAGCAAACGCTGTCCCGTCCCTCATACAGCCCTTCCACCACCACTCCCCTTCGCCCTTCCTCTCTGTGCAGCGGACTCCTTTTCAAATGTCTCATCCACTCTCCTCCACCCCTCTCTTGGCCCCCTCCCCTTCTCCCACCACACGTCTTCTCCACCCTTCTCCACCCTTCCCTCCCTCACACTCTGTTCCCAAGCCTCAAAGCAACGTCCCTCAACTCAGATCTCTCGCATGTTGAAGGCAAAGGCTTGACATGTCTCCCGCCCTCTCACAGCCGCTTTATAGTTTGTCGTGACGGTCATTTGGAGGATATCCTGAAATATAAACAACTATGTCCATGTTATAATCTGTATATAGAGAGAGAAAAAAATAGTTTGTGGCATTTGATTACGATAGAGAATAAACGGCTTGGGGTACGCTATATGTATCCATGTGCATGACTTTAGGGATGGGCGGTAGATTGAAGGCTTCGAGTACGTTAGTAAATCTTGAGGAGACTGTGAGAAGGATGTGTCCATTTTGCAGAGGTTAATACTTCATCAGGCAGACGTCAGTAGATTAGGAGGATTCAATTTCTTCCGTCACACTGCATTGTGGGGTATAGATGCCTCGCTGCTGAAGAGAGAGAGAGAGAGAGGAGAGAGAGAGAGAGAGAGAAAGAGGAGAGAGAGAGAGAGAGAGAGAGAAGAGAGAGAGAAGGAGAGAGAGAGAGAGAGAGAGAGAGAGAGAGAGAGAGAGAGAGAGAGAGAGAGAGTATACACGCGATAAGGTCCTAATGTTGCATCTGTGGGTGTGTTGTGTTCGCCAGCTGTCGCACCCGTCGTGGTTTGGCGTCTGTAGGGGCGTCGCGTCCATAGGGAGATTGTGGCAGTCGGGTGTTTGCCTTGACCTGGCAGTGTTGGCCTCAGTGCATGGGGATTGCACCACGCTGATGCTGATAAGACAAATTGTATACTCTTTGATACTACCGTAGATTTGCAGTTACATCTACCGGTAGCCTATCTATGATATATATATATATATATAATGCCAAGAATTACCCTTGATTACACTTCATGGTGTCAGCTAAAGATGACGTGCAGATGCCGCGTGACCCCAGCGCCCACCGGGAGTCTAAATCTCGGGAGCCGAGGTGGCGCCGTCAGCAGTCACAGTCAACAGCAGCTGGACCTGATGGTCTCTGCGATCCTGGCGTGTGTGCTGCCTCGGGTCCCCATGCCTTCAGGGTGTTACTAGTGAGCAGCTTCGCGTTGATACTCCTTTCATTAGATGTTACGCAAGAATATTTATGTCATGATTAAGTTAAGTACTTCTAAGCTGACATGTTTATCATGGTGACCTGCCAGTTTAATTGAATGACAGACTAGTGACCAGCAACACGGATTATATTATGATAGGTTTTTTAGCCCTGGTCGCCATGACCTGAGTTGTAAACAAGACGTTTAGTGTCATTTTGAAGAAATATCACGAATAATTCATATGAAGTTACTCATTTGATAGGGTATGTTGGATCCCCGGCTGTTGCCCATCACCGAAGGGTGGTCATTAAGAACCCTACGAGTTATGTGACAGGTGTGGTGCGGACAGTATTTATTAGTCATTATAATTACCATGAAAATCAAGAAATTTCCTCACGTGAAGCAGCTATGAGTAAATCTGTGCTCCCTGTGCTCCCTATGTGACAGGTTCTAAATACACAGCCACACAAGACTGCAAGTGTACAAGGTTTTATCCACATGCTTCGACCGACTTCATGTGGGTTTTTTATTTATCATCAAACTGGTCTCATGTTTGCTTGATCGACGCCTACTGCCTGCTTTGCCTACATCGTCTTGACAAAAGACAAATATATGTTCCTGGACGTTTTGCCTTCTTTGCAACTTCTTTCAATGTTTAAAGTATTATAAAAGTAAATTTATATATATAATTATTTTAATTATATTGAACTTTAACTTGTCTGTATTTCACGTCCACAATATTATATATATACGGACGTTTTGTTCCTGAGGCAGCGCACCGACGGCGATAGATGATGCGTGGTGGTGCTTCATGTTGGGGTTTCTAGAAATATACATTGTTCATAGCAGTGATGGCTCAGAAGGCTGCAGATGGCTTTCGAAAATGAAGTTCCTTACCAAAACGCAATGCATTCGACGACCATGACTCTGCTTCTTACTGTGTACAAAATTAAGTTCCTATAAGACGGTGATGTTTAGATTATGTTTTTTTCGTTACACCTGATGAAGAGAAACATTCCAATGAAGTTTATCAATTACTGATACTGAAGAACCTAAAGATTATATCAACGTACTGTACCTGCTAACGTCTGGATATCTGCTGAAGCAAAGGGATCAGTGTTCGATCCGATGATTGCCTCTGCCGATGCGTCTTTAGACCTACCAATAAGACTTACCAATACATTTTAGATATATTTTATTTATTGTTTTTTAAGTTAACCCTTTCGCGCCCAGATCTTTTCTTTGCTATAAAAAATTGCATGTTTTCGAGCCATGAAATTACGAAAAGTAACTGAATATACCAAATAAGTTAGTGAACAAGGATACTAAACAGGTCATATCTATAAAATAATGCATATATTCACTAAAAATAGTCTAATGGTAGTCAAATTACAATGGAAATTACGCTCTGGGTCTCAAGGGGTTAATTTAACTTCATGAGATCCTCTTCGAAATAATTCTTCCACCATAAATATAGTAACCATTGGTAGATTAAACTGCAAATGAGGAAAGAAACCATTGAAACCCACAACACATAGTCAGCTGCAGCAAAGACTTGTAAGGGACTCCGATAAGAACATAAGAAAATAAGGAAGCTACAAGAGGCCGTGAGACCTACACAAGGTAGTTCCTGCGATGAAAATATATGGTGTGAAAGCAGATCAAGAAGACAAAATCAAGGTTTGAAAACACAATAAGAAAAGTAAGACATAAAGCAAATGTAATGCATCTGTATGAAGAGAGAGACGCCAGTGTTAACAGCGACAGCGTCCATTGAGTCTGAGGGTGACGGTACCTGGAACTGTCGCCGATCGGAACTCTCGCCGCCGTCGTCGAGTGTTCCAATTCTTGATATTACAGGACCCAATATATACATTTAATCAAGTGTTACCCGTGTTTCTGCATTCAGGGATGAAATACTATCGTTAGCTTGATCAGTTAGGTTAGATTAGGTGCCATTGTCCAGGTTAGGTTAAAATTTCCACGTCAACGAGAGTTCTAGTTTGTTGTTTCGGCGAGAATTCCCATCGGCGACAGTTCCATAAACCAGGGTGACAGGGCACCGTCTGCTTATAACGCACACCATGAAACGAGGATGGCACAAGTAAGAGAAAGAAATATTTCGTGATCGAAACAAGAGACTGGAAAAAAAAAAACAGTGGAAGTTGACGAGGAATAATAAAAAAGAAGAAAAAGTGATGCAGGAGAGAAAAAAAGTAGATCAAGAAGACGAAGATGAAGAAAAGAAGAAATAAAGGATGCAGGATAAGAAAAAAAGTCTATAATGAGGCGAAGGGAAGGGCGGCTGGGTGCGCCAAGTCGTCCTCGGGAACACGGGTGAGTGCGCAAGTGTTGACACTGACGATATTGATTTTGTTTGTTGTATCTGTGCAAAGTTTTGATCGTGATCGCCAAGCTCAAGCGAGAAGAAACAAGCCCCAGAAGATACTGTTCTGCGTAGTTTCCATTCGTTGTTTTTTATATGTCGAATATATGAATTTTTATCATTATCGCAGGATGATGATGACTTCTTGTCTCTGATTCCAAAACGGCCACAAGACCTGAAACTATATATACGGGTCCATGACATTTAGTTACGGTGCTTAAAGTCTCCTGAAGCCATGAATAAATATTGAAACACAGTATATGGGATGTTACAGTATATTAGATGTCTGCATTGTTACGCGATAAAGTAATTCACGAAGACCGTTATGACCTGCAAGCCAATAAAATGGTTAAAAATATAAAATAAAGTGGATAAAAGAGGGCCAGGAAGACGGCCACACAGATATACAGTCATTGATATAATAAGGGTAACATAGTGTGTACAGTAAATACTCATCATGGCATCAGTTGTGAGATGACTACGAACTCTGTCCTATATACCATGGAACATGCACAATTGCACATGCCCTAGATGGCTTCAAACATGTGCATGCATGCACATCACATCACATGCACATCGTCTAAGATGTGCATGCATGCACATGCACATGGCCTAGATAGCTTCAAACAGACCTCTTTTCTGTGATTATTCATTCCAATTAGAGTATTCATCAATATAGACACAGCATAAAACTGTGTATATATAACGCGGTCTATTTACTCACCCCCTAACATCAAGGGAGGTAAATTATTTTTATATGATCGATTTTGAAATATATATTATATTATATATATATATATATAGTAGATTATATAATATATATACTATATATAATTAATATATTATATATATATATAATATATATATATTTATATATATATAATTTATATATTTTATATATGCAATGGGTCTTAGTAACAGATTATCTCCGCCAAGGCGGATATTATGCTTGGTTCGGTTTGTCTGTATGTTTGTTAGTAGGATTACGTAAGATGTTACGGACGGATTTACATGAACATTTTATCAAAGCTTGATAAAATGGGCTTTGGCCTAATTTAAAAGTGTTAAGTTTTGGAGTGATTCTGATCTAGATCAAGGATTTTTTTTGAAGGACATTCAGGGGTGCTTGGCGTGTCGCCCCCAAGGTGAAGCCCGGCACAACCCTCCTCTCAAAGCCTTGCGGCCAACGTTATGATGGCCGAGCCGCTATCTTGGCGTGTCGCCCCCAAGGTGAAGCCCGGCCGGCACAACCCGCCTCTCAAGGTGCAGCCCGGCACAACCCTCCTCTCAAAGCCTTGCAGCCAACGTGTTGATGGCCGAGCCGCTAGCTGAAAAAGATAAACTAAACACAAGAGCTTTGTGCGGTAAAAAATATATATATAAAAAAAAAAATTCTTATTGATAGTAGGTAGAATATTTTTTTCCGCCTTGGTGGAGCTATGCGGTCCTGAACTGCTCTTGGTTTTGATTTGTTTGACTTAATCCAGTTATTTAAATAATACAATTCATCAGAATATAAATCTAAGTACCTCTATGTTATCAGACAGCAGAAGAGTGGTGTAATTCTGAACTCGCATAAATACAGCATTGATATATAGGAGAAACAAAATTGCTCTCAAAATAGACCCTTGTGGAACACTGTAAAGATATAAACTTAATACAAGAATATTTTGAATTACAATAAACAGCTTTGTTATATTACTAACATAACCAAGTGTGCGTGTGTGTGTGTGTGTGTGTGTGTGTGTGTGTGTGTGTGTGTGTGTTGTGTGTGTGTGTGTGTGTACCCACAGCCTGATCACGCGCTGGACACGCGATCTCCAGCTGTTACCCTCCCGGAAAGAGCTTCGAGCTCACACAGACCAATCTTTGGGTAAAGCCGGGATCTCACCCCCCTCCCCCATCCCCTTTATCAAGGGGGACAGTAACTGCACGTATTTCCAATGATAGATTTCGACCCGTGACCTGGGCTCGAACCTGCGCGCGTCAAGCAACACACAGCTTTTATCAACTGTCCACACGGGCGGTGTGTGTGTTGTGTGTGTGTGTGTGTGTGTGTGTGTGTGTGTTTAGTGTGTGTGTGTGTGTGTGTGTGTGTGTGTGTGTGTGTGTGTTGTGTGTGTGTGTGTGTGTGTGTGTGTGTGTGTGTGTATGTGATGATATAATTCATCTCCTTTCCTTTCCCACATCGATTTAAATCAGACACATTTACTCATCTTACTTATATCCCTCATTTTTGGGGGAGGCCGAAACCCTTTCTAAAGCCTTAAATTTTGATATAAACTAATAGTTTTCCAGCAAGTTTTTTCTGCATTCGTAATCCACAATGGCCCCGTAAATCTCCAAGGCAAATGAAAAATTTTGAAAGAAAAACAAATGAATTCATAGTCACAATTAAGTGAATAGAGCGACTTCTCACCGTTGGAGGGTCGCTGAACTCACCATCCTTCACACATTAGTCATCAAACCAGTAATTACGAAAATGAATACCTCGCCGCGACGAACGCTATAGGGTTTTTTGGCGGGAGATCGGCCCAGGATAGAGTCTCGAGGTTTTGTTCCGCCGCGCAGGTCTGATCGCCTGACCTCATTAGCCTGTGTACAGTTTTAATGTGCGGTTGCCGGAGAGAATTGAGGTTTCAGACTCTGCTCAATGGTGACAGTAATCATTATATAATTTTCTCCTTTCTCCGCTACATGTGCACCTTGAGAATTCTTAAATAATCAACATAGGTTATTAGCCATGGTTTTTTATCGCAACTTCCGTTCTCTGGTAATAATAGGTAACAGAGAAAGAAATTAATAACGGACTGGCTTCTCCGCACAGGCTTGAGTTGTTTATACTCTGGGGGTTTTAAGAGGTGAAAATCTTGACCCTTTGCTGCTTACTGACTGATATTTGGTGCCAGTTGAAGGGAATACATAGTACGGTTCTTCTTAATTTCCGCTGTATTTTATCATAGTTAAACATATTATCTGGTAAATATAGGCAAAAGTTTAAGCATGAGACCTTAAATATAATGGAATGTTCGCCTTGTAAAAAAAATAGACTATAGCCATAATACAGTTTTGCGCGTATACGTATATATATAGGGAGGGACAGCCTGACAACTCATGCATAAGCTTAGATCATTATGACAGACCTTTTTTTCCGATGTCTCGTTTTCCCTCATCCTCAGAACACAAGAAGATTTCTCTTCTTCGTCATCATCAAGACTCCCTTGCGTACGGAATGTCCATCCGGTCCACAAGGAAAAAGAAAACAACAAATCACGCTCCTGTCCACCGTCCATTCCCGAAACTCATTAGGAGAGAATAAAAACCACAAATTTCCTCATGCGTTAGGAGTATCGGATAGAGAAAGACGGAAAAGAGAATACGTAAAAAAACATGAAAAATGGAAACGTCATTGTGAATCAGATACGCTGGACATCAACCTCCGTGGGATGCGAACCAAATAAATTGTCCTTTGTGCCTCGGTGGCTGAAAACAGTGCATTTCTGAAGCCCCAAGAGGCAGACGCGGCTCCCGACGTCGCCGCGGAAGCAAGTATCCGGCGTTAGATAAATATTGAATACGCTGATACAATTGTGCTCGTGTGTGAAGTCATTGCGATACCGATACAATTGATGGTGAGTAAGGCTGTGAGAAGTAAGGGATGATGAAAAGGTTGACGAAGCTTAAGGGTTATATTGCTCTCTCTCTCTCTCTCTCTCTCTCTCTCTCTCTCTCTCTCTCTCCTCTTTTCTCTCTCTCTCTCTCTCTCTCTCTCTCTCTCTCTCTCTCTCTCTCTCTCTCTCTCTCTCTCTCTTCTCTCTCTCTCTCTCTCTCTCTCTCTCTCTCTCTCTCTCTCTCTCTCTCTCTCTCTCTCCCCTCTCTCCTCTCTCTCTCTCTCTCTCTCTCTCTCTCTCTCTCTCTCTCTCTCTCTCTCTCTCTCTCTCTCTCTCTCTCTCTCTCTCTCTCTCTCTCTCTCTCTCTCTCTCTCTCTCTCTCTCTCTCTCTCTCTCTCTCTCTCTCTCTCTCTCTCTTCTCTCTCTCTCTCTCTCTCTCTTCTCTCTCTCTCTCTCTCTCTCTCTCTCTCTCTCTCTCTCTCACACACACACACACACACACCACACAAACAGACACATGGCTCTTGTCAGCATTAATAAAATATAATCATTGATAGGAAAAGTACAAGCTTTATTGCTTCGGATTTATTTTTTCTTTAGGGGGGATACTATATTTCTCATTCTACTCGCATGTGCTTACAACGTCACAAACGCAGTCGTTATGTTGCGGAATGTAACGTACACATATATGTGATATGATGTAATATTGTATATGATTGTATGTATGTATGTGTTTGTAACAATCTCTTTGTAGAAATCTGGAAGGTTGGTTGAATTGTATTGCCTTTCCATAAAGTAGTACTATGGCACCTATACTCTGTTTTTTTTAACGAGGTAAAAAATCCTGACCCCTTGCTGCTTAGTATTTACTGACTGATATTTGATGCCAGGAGAAGGGAATATTACGGTTCTTCTTAATTTCAGTTGTATTTTATCATAGTTAACCATAGTATCAGGTAAACATAGGCATAACTTTAAGCATGAGACCTTAACCCCTTGAGACCCATAACGTAATTTCCATTGTAAGTTGGGTACCATTAGACGATTTTTAGTGACTATAAGCAATATTTTATAGATATGACCTGTTTAGTACCCTTGTCCACTAGCTAATTTGGTATATTCACTTACTTTTCGTAATTTTATGGCTCGAAAACATACAATTTTCTATAGAAAGGGAAAAATCTAGGTGTGAAGGGGTTAAGATAGAATAGAATTTTCACCTTGGTCAAAAAAATTGACTATAGGCACCAAGGCACCTATGGCAGCAAGCACCGACGTCCGACGTAAAGCAAACGTAAAACCCAGCAAAAAGAATATCTACAGATAGCTTATATATATTATCAAGTACACTACTACTTTACGCTTTGAGCTCACTTTTACTGAAGCTAAAAAGTGTGGAATTAGAGAGAAAAGCTTGAAAAATGTGGGAATTAAAGAGAAAAAGCTTGAAAAAGGTGGGAATTAAAGATAAAAAGCTTGATACATGTGGGAATTAAAGAGAAAAAGCTTGAAAATGTGGGAATTAAAGAGAAAAAGCTTGAAAAATGTGGGAATTACAGAGAAAAAGCTTGATACATATGGGAATTAAAGAGAAAAAGCTTGGAAAAGGTGGGAATTAAAGAGAAACAGCTTGAAAAAGGTGGGAATTAAAGAGAAAAAGCTTGAAAAATGTGAGAATTAAAGAGAAAAAGCTTGAAAAATGTGGGAATTAAAGAGAAAAAGCTTGAAAAATGTGGGAATTACAGAGAAAAAGCTTGATACATGTGGAACTTAAAGAAAAAAAGCTTGATAAATGTGGAAATTAAAGAGAAAAAGCTTGACAATGTGGGAATTAAAGAGAAAAAGCTTGAAAAATGTGGGAATTAAAAGAAAAAGCTTGAAAAATGTGGGAATTAGAGAGAAAAAGCTGTGAAAATGCCGATCGAAGAAGTCAAAATAATGATCTTTCCTCTTATTACTATTATTATTATTATTATTATTATTGTTTCTTCTTGTTTTTCTTCTTATTGTTTTTCTTGTTTTCTTGTTTTTCTTCTGCTTCTTACATTTCTTCCTCTTGTTTTTCTTGTTTTTCTTCTGCTTCTTTTTATTCTTATTTTCTTTTTCTTATTTTCTTCAGCTTTTTCTTTTTCTTCTTTTTTTCTTCTGTTTTTTTGAAAGGCTATAAACTAATAGCCCGGGTTAATTAATAACTGGGGGTCGCAACTCCTCAATATATAATAAATATGAGGTCGCGAAATGGTTCTCGGGATTCGGTTCGCGAGAAGATTTCTAGAATGTGAAAAAGGCATCAAAAAACACAATTAGAATATCATAATTACTTCATGATTATTCTTTTACATCTTCTATCAACATTGAACAATAAAATGATTCTGCTTTCCTACCGTAGATAACACTAAAGTCGCCAGTTACTTGCCACTGCACCAATGTCGCCAGGCACAATATATTACGAATTCTAGCATCACTACAGACTTTTATGTGCCACTGAAGACATGTAGTGTGATGTACATAATATAAGCTACTGTGCATGCGTCTTCAATGACACATAAAAGTCTGTAGTGATGCTAAAATTCGTAATATATTGTGCCTGGCGACATTAGTGCAGTGGCGAGTGACTGGCGACTATAGTGCTATCTACGGTAGGTCTTAAATATGCAGGTAAATAAATAAGTACTACGGCAAGAATATAAAGTATGATTGCATTTATTACGGATATATATTCACATATTAATGATGGACCGAATATAGGCCCACTTAGAATGTTGTGATACGGAGCAGTGTAACTCTACCTTTGTGTGTGTGTATGTGTTTGTTTGAAAGAAAAGGAGATTGATTGATTGATTGATTGATTGTTTATTAGGCTTAACATAACATACATAAAGTTGATTATACATTAATAATTATATACAAGCCGCGGTCCATTGAGCCGAGACTCTTTATGGACCTGATGCCTTAGATTTTTTTAAATTACAACAGTCGTGGGAACAATGTATCGAATATGTTATAAAAAAATAAAAATAAAATATATATATATATATATATAAATATGGGTTCATTTAAATTGTTATAATAAAAACAAATCAAAAGTAATAATAATATTAATAATAATAATAATAATAATAATAATAGTAATAAATTCTAATAATATAAAAAATAATATAAATGATAATGATAGCTATATTTGAATATATGGAGTCATGATTAAAGGTATTAACCTTTATTTAGCTATCTTGCTGGTAATTTTCGAATATCTTGAGCTTAGTTTTGTATTTGAATGAATTGAGGGTTGGGATGTTTTTCATGTCATCTGGGAGTTGGTTCCACAGTTTTGCTGCTCTAAAAAGAGCAGAGAGAGAGAGAGAGAGAGAGAGAGAGAGAGAGAGAGAGAGAGAGAGAGAGAGAGAGAGAGAGTGTGTGTATTATGTGTGTGTGTGTGTCAGATTGTCGCGGAATCCTTTGATAGGAAGGGCGGTCATAAGTCTTTCGGAATTATTTAGGGGGATTACAGGCCAAAATGTCTAAGAACCTCTGAACTATTGTCGCCAACCGAACGAACGATTGCAATCTACGCAGCTAACTTGCCAAATTTCAAAGTGGGCAAAAAAATATGTGCGAAAAAATAGCAGAAACTAGTAATCATATGTTAGAGTAGGGGGTCGTTTGCACCGCTCGGGACTCGAACCCGGGACCTTCTGCTTGTCGGGTGGCTGTTCTTACCCGTTACACCACGGGAACCTTCTAATGACAACCCACACATCATAGAACTTTTTTCTACCTTAAATGTTCAGGATGTAGGGATGAAAAAAGGATAGGCTAGAAATAAAAATTAGAATGGAAGAAATATATATTATCCATTTCTGCATTCCATCTATGTAGAATGAGAACAACTGTATGTTTGTGGAATGCAGGAATTATGAATAGGTAATATATGATCCATCACATTCTTGCATCTGCCCATTCCCCATGCCTGGGGGAACCTGGGGAAGGTAACTGTGGTAATTCGGACGCCGGATGTCACACTAGCCCTGTGTCCCGGGGGAGCGGGTTGTTACCCACCACAGGCTCAAAGCCTAATGCAACGGAGATGAGCACCAAGGCCACGCGCAGCATAGCATATGTCGCCATCTTTACCTATATAGTAGCAACCAACGGCCACTACACCTGTCACCCTTTAATGCTAGTTTTCTTTGCTCTCCCTCGTTTTCCCTTCGCGCACGTTATTTTTACATACACTATTCTATTTCGTCTACACCACCTGTGTTTACACCACATTTAAGGTTCTTGATGTTTGATGTTTGAAGAATTTCGTCAGTATCGACGCAGCTGAGATGGATCTCCACTGTAACCAGACAGCTCTCTCTCAGACTACCCTAGCTAGCTGTCTGCTAGTGCTTATAGTGTTGGCCGAAGCCAGCACCCCGGGAGGCGGGTTACAAACCCCCGGCTAACACCCGGGACCCATTCACTGCTGGGTGGACAGGGGCTCGGGTTTTAAGGAAACAGCCCAACTGTTTCCGCTCCGCCCGGGGATCGAACCCGGGACTTCTCGGTTGTGAACCGAGCGTGCTTCCACTCATGATGGTTTTCATTTAAATTTTATCTCTTAGAATTTTATTCTATGTTTCATCTTGTTTTACCTTTTATAATTATTGATTCGCTTATGTCCACTGTGTTCTCAAGAATATAGCATGCATACCAATAAAACCTCTTTAACTGCCTTTCTGAGCAGTACTTTCCTTGATCTCATTTTTTTCTTTCAGCAGTTATGCAACGGTTGTTGATATCTTGTCTTTAACTATAGCCTGCATACTTTATCAACTGATGCTTCAGATTCCTTATTTTTCTAATCTCATTGGTTTGATCTTATTGCTTCATTAAACTTCTTCATCCTCTTCTTTTCGTCTTGCATCTGTGTGTGTGTGTGTGTGTGTGTGTGTGTGTGGCTCGGATGGTAGATCCTGGAGGTTCACTTGAGGGGTGTGATGGTTGGTCCTCGAGGTCCGAGGTGGCGCAGGCAAGATTTTTATAGCGGCGCTTTGATTGACTCATGCCGCCCCCCTGAGTCCTCCGAAACACTCCTCGTCGAAGGTAAAGTTATAATGGGCAGCATGTGGATATTCTGTAGCCATTCGTTGATTACAGAAAGATTTGGCACTCGTTGGGAATCGAACTCGGAACACCGACCTCGACACGTGCAGGCGTTATAACCACTGATCTGCCACCGCCTTCCATATGTATAGTTTCATCATCTTTTACTCATAACATAGTTGTTGTCACATATGAATCGTGAACATTCCATTATGGCCTTAGATGTATGCACCAAAAAAGAGATTTTTCTTAAACATGAATTCACCAAGGCCCCATCGGGAGACGTACACGATAATTATCGAGTAGAGCAGGTGGCCGGACGGGAAATCAATAACACAATTGAGTCAGTAGGACTAGGTCAGTAGGCCCAAAGTAAACTTAGAGTAGGCCTAAGCATTCATATCGCTCGGGGAAGTGGGCTGTCCCTATGTCCCTATGTGCAACTACGTCCATTCATAATTTTTTCCATCAGGGAAGTGTTGCTAGCTACTAAATCTGCACGCTTCAAGACTAGTCCATATCATGCGAAGACAGGTGATTTTTTTTAAAGACATGGAACTATTATAGTCTTAGAACGACTTTTTCATAGATTAATGTGTATAACTTTTGTGTGAATGGTCAAATTATACCCAGTGTTCCCAGTTACGTAAGAATATTCATGAACAATCATAGGTTGTATTCATCCCATAATCCCATTGATTTTCCTTGATATTGTATGAAAACCATAAAGAATCATTCAACTATATGGAAGCGTGATTTTTCTACAGCAGAAGTCCTCTGGTATATTTGTTTGACATCAGCGAAAAAAAACCCAATAACCACGATATATGAAAATTAGTGAAAATCCTGATATAGTATTGATAATTTTTTATATCAGCGGGTGTTGCGCCCCTTGTAGTGTGTCCCGGCGGCGCGGACCCTTCATAACTTCCTTAATTATGTGGAAGAAGAGTGAGCCCTGTTTTCCAGCAGCAGGTCAGGTAGGTCAGGAGGGCTGTCAGCGAGGAAATCCTTGGCAGGAATCGACCCGCTCAGGTGTTGATCGCGCCGCCTGCGCCCTGCCGCCTGCCCTCCACCACAGAGGCGGCAGTGGTGCCACATCTGCCGGAATATCGTAACATCTACTGAAATGATCAATCTCATGGAATCTTAAATATTTTTCAAAGATACCCTCTATCCCCGAAAGTTTTGATCGGTCCCTCAAAATGTCTACAGAAAATTTGCTAAATGGTACCTAGTTAGAATCCATAGAAGCTATCTCAAATGTTTTCAGAGCGAGAGAGAGAAAAAACTCATATATAGCTAGTAGTATATCGTGCGACGTGTTCTATACGTGTGCATGTATCTGTCAGACTCAGGGAGGCAGGCAGAACACCACTCACTCACTCAGCTCAAAGCCAAGGGAGTTTCTGCGGCTCTGCCACCATATATAGTCCTTGAGCCAGACCAAAAGTAATGCTCCGGCGGGGGGAGTAATTCTCATTATGATTTTCCATTAGACCAATGTCTCAAGTGTCAGAAAAGGTGTGATGGACATCTGAGAACGGTAGCTTAGTGCCCGGATGGACGCCATCTTTGAAACCACCCAGCGCGAAAATGCCCATTTGGTGGGGTACATTGTTGCACGTGTATCTGGACTTCTATACTAGCTATCGATGTGCGGTTGACGACTAAATATACGTCCAATGTGTACCGTCTAAATAAAAAATAATATGAAGCATTTTGTTATAGATTAATTATTATAAAAATCAATTATCGAAAAAAAATCATATATTTTTCAATATTTTATTATTAGACTTGTACTTTTTTTAGTGAAACAACACTGGTATGATTTTCCAAATTATGCATTTTGCTACACCGTTTATCTGTCTATAAAAATAACTCAACAAGTACAACATATCATCCACCACGAGTTTACAACAAATATATGTAAAGAGGCATAAAATGACTTAGGCCGCCGCTGGCATTATCTATTCTGACGATAACGCAAGTTAGGAATGTCGTACGGAGAGGATTTTAACACCATACGATATCTAATAAGCAGGCGGAAATTGTTACATAGGAAATCTGCACTTTGGTGGCCATCTTGGATTTCAAAATGGCCGCCAATTATATTAATTATTCATTACTAGAGTTTGGAAAGACGTATGGAGCTGATTTTAACACCATACGATGTATATTCCTAATAAGCAGGCGGAGGTATCATTGAACATGTCATGTTTTAGTCGAATAACACCGGTATGATCTTCCAAATTATACATTTTGCTAAACCGTTTATCTGTCTATAAAGATTTTCAGGCAATTTGGCCTGCATTATAATAGAGAACAACATATGCTATACAATATACAGTGCACACAAAGTTAATCATCAGAGTCGCCATCAGAGTCATTGGCATCCTGAGCCACGATAGCATCATCCTGCACCATGTTGGAGCATCCCTGCAGCTTACACACAACAGTGCACTTCAACCCATTCAGTATGCAGGAGCAATCTGACGGTCGACACGTCCTTCTGCATGTGCATGAGATGAGATTCAAGACGACATCTGGAGCTGGTAGACCCGCCATCCATCGGATTTTGAGCGAACCGCCATCATCGAGTTCCCAGCCATGTCCTGCTGATGGTGCTGGGACGTCTGGCAGGTTTTCAAGGCTGCGTCGCCAGATAGCCGCCTGATAGTTGGCCCTAAGCGTATGCTGCATCAAGGAGTCTTCACAAGGCGGCAATTGTCCAGATTCGATCTGGCCCTTCTTTGCACAGAACATGTGATAACGGAGTGAATTAGCACCGACGATCTTCGTGTTCCTGGCGTACAGCTGACACGTGAAGGCCTGAATGCTATTGAAGACGTCTGTTGGTATACATTCCACGAAGATCCCAGATCTGTGAATGCTTGAAGATACAGATCATTCGCTTGCACAAGCTTCAAAGCCTTTATCTTTCCTTGGCTAGCCAGAGCACTAACAGTGTCACACCCGCTCCATGCATGAAGCCCTGGCAATGCACTGCAAACTCCAGACCCCAATACCGCAGCCAACTTTCCAACGTCAATCATTCTGACTCGAACCTTTGTTCCTCGTCTGATGAAGAGCTGACTATCGATGGTTCTGCTGAGTTGAACAAAGTTGGCTGCGGTATTGGGGTCTGGAGTTTGCAGTGCATTGCCAGGGCTTCATGCATGGAGCGGGTGTGACACTGTTAGTGCTCTGGCTAGCCAAGGAAAGATAAAGGCTTTGAAGCTTGTGCAAGCGAATGATCTGTATCTTCAAGCATTCACAGATCTGGGATCTTCGTGGAATGTACCAACAGACGTCTTCAATAGCATTCAGGCCTTCACGTGTCAGCTGTACGCCAGGAACACGAAGATCGTCGGTGCTAATTCACTCCGTTATCACATGTTCTGTGCAAAGAAGGGCCAGATCGAATCTGGACAATTGCCGCCTTGTGAAGACTCCTTGATGCAGCATACGCTTAGGGCCAACTATCAGGCGGCTATCTGGCGACGCAGCCTTGAAAACCTGCCAGACGTCCCAGCACCATCAGCAGGACATGGCTGGGAACTCGATGATGGCGGTTCGCTCAAAATCCGATGGATGGCGGGTCTACCAGCTCCAGATGTCGTCTTGAATCTCATCTCATGCACATGCAGAAGGACGTGTCGACCGTCAGATTGCTCCTGCATACTGAATGGGTTGAAGTGCACTGTTGTGTGTAAGCTGCAGGGATGCTCCAACATGGTGCAGGATGATGCTATCGTGGCTCAGGATGCCAATGACTCTGATGGCGACTCTGATGATTAACTTTGTGTGCACTGTATATTGTATAGCATATGTTGTTCTCTATTATAATGCAGGCCAAATTGCCTGAAAATCTTTATAGACAGATAAACGGTTTAGCAAAATGTATAATTTGGAAGATCATACCGGTGTTATTTGACTAAAACATGACATGTTCAATGATACCTCCGCTTGCTTATTAGGAATATACATCGTATGGTGTTAAAATCAGCTCCATACGTCTTTCCAAACTCTAGTAATGAATAATTAATATAATTGGCGGCCATTTTGAAATCCAAGATGGCCACCAAAGTGCAGATTTCCTATGTAACAATTTCCGCCTGCTTATTAGATATCGTATGGTGTTAAAATCCTCTCCGTACGACATTCCTAACTTGCGTTATCGTCAGAATAGATAATGCCAGCGGCGGCCTAAGTCATTTTATGCCTCTTTACATATATTTGTTGTAAACTCGTGGTGGATGATATGTTGTACTTGTTGAGTTATTTTTATAGACAGATAAACGGTGTAGCAAAATGCATAATTTGGAAAATCATACCAGTGTTGTTTCACTAAAAAAAGTACAAGTCTAATAATAAAATATTGAAAAATATATGATTTTTTTTCGATAATTGATTTTTATAATAATTAATCTATAACAAAATGCTTCATATTATTTTTTATTTAGACGGTACACATTGGACGTATATTTAGTCGTCAACCGCACATCGATAGCTAGTATAGAAGTCCAGATACACGTGCAACAATGTACCCCACCAAATGGGCATTTTCGCGCTGGGTGGTTTCAAAGATGGCGTCCATCCGGGCACTAAGCTACCGTTCTCAGATGTCCATCATGCATTTTCTGATACCTGAGACATTGGTCTAATGGAAAATCATAATGAGAATTACTCCCCCCGCCGGAGCATTCACTTCAAAATATGGCCGGTTGGCTCAAGGACTAATATGGAGGGCTGTCTTGTGCGCGCGTTTTCTTTGAGTCTGGATCTCCAGAAAATTGTGCTTTAACTGGTGCGAAAGCCGCATGCAGTTGGCAAATATGCTTCCCGGAGCAACAATCTATAATAATATAAGCGAAAGTGTGTGTGTGTGTGTGTGTGTGTGTGTGTGTGTGTGTGTGTGTGTGTGTGTGTGTGTGTGTTTTTTGGTCCGCTCCAGGTGCCGCCCCCTGTGGCGGAATCCCCTCATATGGCACAGTTTTGGAACCGGCTCGAGCAGGGGAAGGTTTTAAGCCATTTATGAGATGATCCGATCACTTTTTTCTTTTTTTTTTTAGCAGCCTATTAGCGAGAATTGTGAAAAAAAAGTGGGTTGCGAGAATTGAGGAAACCTTGATGTAGGGTGATGGGTAATGGGTGAGTGAATGGGTGGGGTGATGGGTAATGGGTGTGGGGTGATGGGTGAGTGAATGGGTGGGGGGTGATGGGTGATGGGTGAGGGAATAGATGGGGGGTGATGGGTAATGGGTGAGTGAATGGGTGTGTGGTGATGGATAATGGGTGAGTGAATGGGTGGGGAGTGGTGGGTAATGGGTGAGTGAATGGGTGGGGGGTGATGGGTAATGGGTGAGTGAATGGGTTGGGGGTGATGTGAATAGGTTGACGTTAATACATACATTTCTACATCCATGATTTCAGGAAAGCTAGAAGGGGCTATCTGGAGAGCCTGTGTTTGGTGGGCCAAAGGCCCACCAATAGCCCTCCGCAGGAGCTAGCCAAAAAGTCCGCCCGGGGGGCGGCTTTGCGGCTAGTATGTACATAAATACAGCAATGCCTCTGTATCTGATTTCAGGGATGGGTGTAGTCAAGCTGAAAAATAAATCATGAAATTTCTTCCTTCTTGAATTTAATTGTATAAATATTTCAATATTTTAATAGCACCGACAAGTGAGTGGCGTATGCAATTTAGTGAAATATGAATCTCCCGTATTTATACTCATTTCTACTGAGTTTTTGTCCATCCTGAAATGTGCCGTGGCACAGTGCCCCGTCTGGCATCAGTGCGGCAGTTACGGGCGGGCGAGAGCGCGAGGCAGTGTTGTTGTCAGAGTCTGTGTGTGCCAGTGCTTCGAGTGTGTGCAGGGCGGATGACAACTCCTTGAAGGGCGTCCTGCAGCAGGCATGAGGCGTGGACAAGAGAGGGACTGAGTCAATATGTTGCAGAACTGTATGATGTGAGTGACTGTTTTGTACCTGGAAGGGGCGGGCAGGTTGTGGTGTGGAGGGGGCGGGGTGGTGAGAACCTGTGTATTATTGAAGAGTCCAAGGTAGGAACGGTGAAATGATCATCATGGATCACTATTAACTAAGCCTGATGCTTAACATGATGCCACCGCAATGAGACACACTAAACTCAAACAGAAAAACTAACCTGACATACTGTACCGTAGATAACACTATAGTCGCCAGTCACTTGCCACTGCACTAATGTCGCCAGGCACAATATATTACGTATTTTAGCATCACTACTGATTTGTATGTGCCACTGAAGACATGAAGTATGATGTACATAATATAAACTACTGTGTATCATCTTCAGTGGCACATACAAATCAGTAGTGATGCTAAAATTCGTAATATATTGTGCCTGGCGACATTAGTGCAGTGGCAAGTGACTGGCGACTATAGTGTTATCTACGGTAGTAGGCCTCAGTGGATGACATTAATTAAGAACCATACCATATTGATGTTCACAGGGATTGACACGGGGTGCAGTCAGTTCGTACTCAAGTTGTTTCGTACACCAGTAGATTCGCACACCAAAAAGTTGTTTCGTAGTCTATATGAAACCATAGTCGTTTCGTACACTCAGCTCAGAGTTGAACTTGATTACTAGAGTTACGAAATGACACCAGGTATGTACGAAACAACTCAAAATCAGTGTAAGATAACAACTAACAAAACCTGGGTACGAAACAACTTGTGTACGAAACTCACTGTAACCATTGACACTACCTGGAAAATTCGGTAAAATTCTAGAGTCCCTTCCCGCCCTTATTAGTGGTTTTATTTTCTCCAGACCTTCACAGATCCCTTCAGATACCTCTAAAACGTAATAATAAAGTGGGGGAGAGATTATATAATATCAAAAAGATTACTAACCTAACCTCAATATATCCTAACCTAACCTGGTAAAATTCTAGTCCTTTCCCGCCATTAGGTCACGTTAGGAGGTTATTGGTAAGGTTAGGTTAGGTTATAGTGAGGTTAGGTTAGTAATATTATTTTTGGGGTTCCAGGGGGGGTCATTTAGGGGGGAGGGGGGGTTGAGGGGGGCATCTCATTCTATAATTACGTTTTTGAGGTATCTGAAGGGATCTGTGAAGGTCTGGAGGAAAAAAACCCACTAATAAGGGCGGGAAAGGACTCTAGAATTTTACCATATGATGCAATATTAATAATACTTCCTTACTCTCTTAACTCTTCCCCCCCTTGTTTTTTGGCCTACGCCCCGCCCCCTTTCTTTGCAAAAGGGGGAGGGCATGGCCGCATGCCCCCCCCCCTCCGTACGCCACTGATTATATGCTATCATTATTAGTCATTATCCTCATTCTTCTTCTTGTTACTATTATTACTATTCCTATTGTCATTATTGCTATTTATCTGTTATTACTAGTTTTTAGTGCGCCGTTGTAAGCCCGTTGACCTCTCGGCGTAGACGTAAACAAACCATCCCCGGCTGCCCTGCCGACTCTCATATTGACCTGAAAATACGCCACAACTACCACACACACAACGCATTTATCCACATCATTCATAGCAACTACCCTGTGTGCTGTGTGTGCGTGTATATGTGCGTATTATAGCAGCAGCGGTCGGCACAGCACGGAAAGGCGAGTGTTGAAAGTGTGTTACTTACTTGTTTACTTTACTTGTTTACTTGTTTCCGTCTAGAGGGTACTCCCTCACAGTCGTGGTGCTCCACCGCTGCATCCGAACCCAGCATCCCTGTGTTGCAGGTTCACCTGGTCCGATATTGAGTTCGTGTCTGCCCTGCTCATAGACGTATATCCAGGCACGGGAGGTTCATCCGGGATTGTTTGTAGGTGGTTGTCCAAATGATGTTTGAATTTTTCCACCGAGCATTCCGTGAGGTTCCTTAATTTTCCTGGCAGGTTGTTAAATAGTTTTGGCCCAATATGAGGCAGTCTGGTTGATAGGAGGGTCTTGATCCTGGCTGGTGCGTCTGATGGTAGTGTTCTCCTCCTTGCCTTGCGACCAGTTCTTGGGTTGATGTGCTGGGCTGACAGATCACTGATGGCAGTAGGGTTGGGCACAAGGTTCTCCAGGATCTTCCAGGTATATAATATCTGGTATCTCTCCCTCCGCCTCTGTTGTGAGTAAAGGCCCAACTTTTGTAGTCTTTCCCAATAATTGAGGTTTTTCATTCCCTCCACTTGTCTAGTATAAGACCTTTGAACTGATTCGAGGGCTTGTATTTCTGCTACTCTGTGAGGGGACCACAACTGGCTACAGTAATCCAGCACTGGTTGTACCAGTGCCTTCCACAGAGTTAACATGCAGCCCTCTTCTCGGGAATAGAATGTTCGTAGGATCCAACCTGCTATTTTTCTGGCCTTTTTCACCGTTTTTTCTATATGGTGCCTAAATGTGGCATCGTCGCTGAGGTGGACCCCCAGGCACTTCCATTGGTGCTTGATGTAATTTCTCGGCCTTCACCTGTCAGGAGAGGTGTGGGGTTTTGGTCATTTTGTTTTGCCCCAACTCTGAGTGACTGAAATTTATTATCGTTGAGCTTCATGTTATTACTGTTTGCCCAATCATAGATTTTGTTAAGATCCTGCTGTAGTTGGTTAACATCTTCTTGTACTTCTCTGCTTCTACTGATATTTGTATCATCTGCAAAGGATGTTACTTTTGATTTTGACACTCCCTCGTCAATATCCCCAATGAGAATGATGAACAGTAGAGGCCCAAGGACTGAGCCTTGGGGGACACCACTTACAACTTGGTGGTCTGCAGACATGGCCCCATTCGCTGTTACTACTTGCGTTCTGGATGTTAGGAAGCTGTGGAGCCACACACCAATTTTGCCCGTTATGCCCAGTTTACGCAGCTTGTGCAGGAGAGTGCCATGATCAACCTTGTCAAAGGCTTTTTCAAAGTCTAGAAAGACAGTATCCACAATTTTGCCAGAAGCCAGTTGGTTGAGGAGCCTGTCATGATAAGCAAGAAGCTGAGACAAACAGGATCTACCTTTCCGAAAGCCATGCTGACTAGCGTTGAGGAGGTTATTCTCTTCCAAGAATGCGTAGACGTGGTTACGCATGATCTTCTCAAACAGCTTGATTACATGAGAAGTGAGAGCCACTGGTCGGTAGTTTGCGGCACAGCCTCTACTTCCTCCTTTGTGGATGGGTGTTATGACAGCCGTCTTGGTCTGTGAGGGTACTACACCTGTGTTAAGGGACTCACGCCACACCAGGTGTAGGGGGCGAGCTAAGGATTCTTTGCAGTTCAGTAGCAATTTTGCTGGTATGCCATCAGGACCTGCCGCTGAATTTGGCTTAATTTCTTTAATGGCCTTTATTATGTCCTCTTCTGTAAACATTATGTCTTCTAGCGTAACGGTGTCTTGAGTGTTCTGGGCTGAGCTGAAGAAGACTGTTGGGTCGGGTATAACTTTAGTTTGGTCAGGGATGCTGAACACAGTGCGATATTGCTCAGCTAAAATTTCACTGATGTTTTTGGCATCCTCCTCCATTTGCCCCTCAGATGTTACCAGAGGTCCAATTGGTGCATTTAGTTTAGAGAATCTCTTGGCATAGTTGAAGAAGTGTTTTGGATTGCTTCTGATGGTTTCAATGGCTTTGTTTTCTTCTCGTAGTCTTTGTTACTTGTGAGATTGACATAATTTCACTTCAATATCAGCAATGCTAGATTTAACTGTCAGTTTCTTCTGGTGGTTACTGACTTTAAGCAATGCCTTGTTCAGGGATGCCCTTTTTCTCATCAGTATTTTCCGGTCTCTTGGAATGGTGTACATCCTACGTTTGCCTATCTGCTTATGGGGAATGTAGTTACAGCAGATTTCAAGTATTTTGTTGTCTATGGTACTAAGCATAGTGTCTGGGTTAAGATCATTTAGCAGTTGATCCCATTTCACAGACATTAGTTCTGAATTTAGATTTTCCCAGTCTGCTTTTTCACTGTTGAAGTTTAGGGTTCTAAAAGTCTGTGTTGATTGTTGTGGCTCATTTTTGTTCCTGACCCATGTCCTCCTTGGCTTTGTCATTAACACTGTAATTAGGTTGTGATCCGAGAGGGTTGAGGTTTCAATTCTGTACCCATGAATAATTTCATGATTATTGGTGAGGAGGAGGTCCAGGATGTTATCTCCCCTTGTTGGGTCATTAATTTCTTGGCTTAGGAACAGTTGCGCCATGAGGCCTTGTAATCCCGTGGCTTGGTATCTGTCCTCGCGGCTCCCTCCGTCCATCTGTCCTTCTGGCCATCTCACAAATGGGAAATTGAAGTCACCAGCAATTATTACATCAGGAGGTGGTGAGGGTAAGTGTTCAATGGCTTGCTTTATCATGGTTAATGCCTCCATGAAGTTATGTGTGGTACATAGAGGGGGTCTGTAAATATTTACAATGATTGACGATAGTTTTTTAACATGTAATATTAGAACTTCAACTTCCCCGTTTGAGTGTGAAAGCATGACATTAGTGCTTGATGCAAGGTCATTCCTGACATATGTTACAACACCTCCATGTGACCTGTCTTTCCTGTCCGTTCTGTACACTGTGTAATTATGGAGTTGTATTTCTGCATTATTAGCTTCTGACAGGTGAGATTCTGTTATTGCCATAAAAGCATAATTTTCAAGTTTTGCCAGATCACATAAAAATGGTACTTTGTTTCTGTTGGATTTTGGATACAGGCCTTGAATGTTGCACATCAGGAAGCATTCTAGGCCGAGTGGCCTATTACTGCATTCAGCCACGGGTACACTGGTGCAGCCATGGGGATTTGGTTCACTTGTGGTAGTTGGTTCATGTGCTTCCCTATTGTTTGTTTCTGCATCATCAACCCTTGTGCTTCTACCACTTTTGCTATGTCGCTGATTGCTGCCTTCATTTGGTTTATTGCCCCTAAAAAATCACCTTGGTTTATTGTAGCAGTTGATGGGGTTCCTGAGTCGTGGTGGTGGTGGTGCTGGGCAGGTACTTGTTGCTGCTGTGGTGTACTATACTGGCTGTTTTGGTTGTGAGTATCATAATGTCCCCGATGTCTTCTGGTTCCTCGAATGTGGGTATACTTGCATTTCTCTATGAAACATTCCCCTCTTTGCATGGGGTTTCGACAGAGAAACGGATGATAGTCTTGACAGTCTTTTCCAAGTTTACAGCCATGTTTACTTTCAAGTCCGTGGTTGATTAGTTTTTTACAAGGCTTTGGGTGTCTAAAGTTACAGTCCTTTCCACCAGATCCATATTTGCAGATTCCTTTTCTGTAAAAACGACATATTGGTTTGCTATTTTTGTTGTTGTTTTGTCCATGCCCAGTTGCATGATTTTCTTGTATGTTACTTCTGCCAACGAGATTTTGCCTGTTGGTCCTATCTGACGTATCTTGTACGTCAGGGCTGGAGTTTAAGTCATTATTTCGATGTAGGGTAAGTCTCATGTCCTCAGGAGTATTACCAATATCAAAACTTTGTCCTGCAGGCTGAGCGGCTTCTAGTGTTTCCTCATCTTCATGGGTTTGCAGTGATGTTTGATGTTCAGAAAGGTTGGATAGGTTAGATTCTGTTGGACTACGTCTAGAGCTTTCCTGATTTTCAATTGCCTCTTGTGCTTCCTTTGCTACCATTTCCCAATCCTCGTCTAAGTACTTGGATACATAGCACTTTTCACAAGTGTACTTCCTATTGGTTTTCAGGAGACACATTAAGTTGTACAGCGGCAATTTTGAACAGTAATAGTGAATCCATTCTTTACACTCACCACATTGTATGGTATGTTTCATGTCATCATTGATGCAACAGGCGGCACACTTGTTTGTTTGTGTTGTGTTGGAATCCTGACCTGTGTCTACAAGGCGACTAAAGTGTTATCTACGGTAGAATTTTACCCAAGATCAGTCATGTATTTCAGGGAGAATATTACGGTGAGAAGCTAATATTGCGGTAATGGGTAATTATGGAGGAGAGTTTCACGTTCGTTTTCAGAGACACCAACTACTTTTTCTTGGCCTACAATAGGTGCTTGTTCTAATGGTGCGAGTTTTATTTAGCGCAAACCAAAAAAAAAAAAAAAAAAAAATGAAACCTAATCTAACCTTATGTTTTAATGAAACCTAACCTAACCTAACCTTACAGGTTTTAAAGAAACCTAACCTAACCTTATGTTTTAATGAAACCTAACCTAACCTAACCTTACAGGTTTTTAAGAAACCTAACCTAACCTTAACCACAAAATATACTTTTTTTTTTTTTTTTTTTTTTTGGTTTGCGCAAAATAAAACTAGCGCCATTAGAACAAGCACCTATTGTAGGCCAAGAAAAAATAGTTGGTGTCTCTGAAAACAAACGTGAAACTCTCCTCCATATTAACCCGGTAATGTATTATCGTCCCACCTATTTTTATCAGTAACAATACGCATATTATCACTAATATGCCATAAATAAGGTATTTAAGGGTTAAACTCCCCGTATTTACCACTATATATGTCCATATATAGGGGATAAATACTAAACATGGCCGACCAGTCACCCAGCGGCTTTCCTGAACGCTGATTGGCTTAGCATGGAGGAAGGCCGCTGATTGGCTCTGGGAATCCGGGACTCTGGAAAAGGTTACGAGTTGCCAGCTACGTATTTTAAAACGAATATTCACTTTTTTATTCATGGACCGATATTGGATTGGATAGCCTTGTTGAAAAAACCTAGCTTGTTTTATGACTTAACATAAACAGTCTCCGTGTTTTAAGGCCTTCGTAAAAGAAATATGATGTAATGTTTTAGTAATATCATAGATTTTACCGGTTTTGTTGATTTTTTTTTTTTTTACATCAAATTAGGGTTTTTATTGTGTGTCTTAATATATTACGATATTTCCGCATCGTTTTATGTATTCATCGTGCGCTTGGTGGGTATATTTTGTTTTATATGGGTATTAGAAGGATTGTGTTTTTGTTTACATTTTTTGGCCATCTTATTCTGACATCTAGATGAGCTGAAAGGCTGTGGGTGTGTACTTAGCAATTCCCACAGTTGCTGTGTGCTTGTGTGTGTCTATGTGACGTGTTTTTCACGTGTTTAATGAAGAAATACGGCTGGCTGATTAGTTTATAGGGTAAAATTATTGAAATAACAAAACATGTTTTGATCGTTGGTTTCTTCGCCAAGCTACGATCTGTTACTGTTTATAAGATACACACATCATGTACTATTTGCTCATATTTTTTCATTATTTATGAGGCCGTATTTAAAAAGCTCGAATTTTGTTGTGGAAATTTGGCTGTTTTTGGGCCATATTTTCAAACACGATATTTAATTAGTTCTTCGTTATTTCGTTGTTTTTTTAGGCTTAGTGTGTCCTATTTCTCATTGTTTTACTCTATCCGTGTTGATTTATACATTATTTGATGTATTTGATGTGAGCTAGATTGGGAAAAGGGGCCGTCAGCCGGTAGGCAGCCGCCGCTGCTGTGACGTCACGCAGCCGTGACGTCATCACGGTTTGCTATGGGAGGCCAGGCCAGGGTTTGCGGCAATGGGGATCATTATATAGCCTTAAAATACGAGATTACCGGCTGTATGGAAGGCTGATCAAAGGTAGATAGGGAGAATATCAATGTAAAACCCGAAAATAGGCTCAAATAAGTGAAATAACGACTGTTATAGATATATAGAGAGGAATGATAATTTCTTACGCATATTATTTGCTATTACGTAGCCCCCCCGTCCCCAGGCCCGCTGTCATCGTGGGGGGGGGAGGCTTCGGGCCCCAGTCCCCACTGGGGATCCCCCGTCCCCAGGCCCACTGTCATCGTGGGGGGGGGGCTTCGGGCCCCAGTCCCCAATGAGGATCCCCCGTCCCCAGGCCCGCTGTCATCGTGGGGGTGGGGGGGCTTCGGACCTCAGTCCCCACTGGGGATCCCCCGTCCCCAGGCCCGCTGTCATCGTGAGGGGGGCTTCGGGCCTCAGTCCCCACTGGGGATCCCCCGTCTCCAGGCCCGCTGTCATCGTGAGGGGGGCTTCGGGCCTCAGTCCCCACTGGGGATCCCTCGTCCCCAGGCCCGCTGTCATCGGGGGGGGGGGGGCTTCGGGCCCCAGTCCCCACTGGGGATCCCCCATCCCCAGGCCCGCTGTCATCGTGGGGGGGGCTTCGGGCCCCAGTCCCCACTGGGGATCCCCCAACCCCCGGCCCGCTGTCATCGTGGGGGGGCATCGGGCCCCAGTCCCCACTGGGGATCCCCCATCCCCAGGCCCGCTGTCATCGTAGGGGGGGCTTCGGGCCCCAGTCCCCACTGGGGATCCCCCATCCCCAGGCCCGCTGTCATCGTGGGGGGGGCTTCGGTCTCCAGTCCCCACTGGGGATCCCCCATCCCCAGGCCCGCTGTCATCGTGGGGGGAGCTTCGGGCCCCAGTCCCCACTGGGGATCCCCCAACCCCCGGCCCGCTGTCATCGTGGGGGGGCATCGGGCCCCAGTCCCCACTGGGGATCCCCCATCCCCAGGCCCGCTGTCATCGTAGGGGGGGCTTGGGGCCACAGTCCCCACTGGGGATCCCCCATCCCCAGGCCCGCTGTCATCGTGGGGGGGGCTTCGGGCTCCAGTCCCCACTGGGGATCCCCCATCCCCAGGCCCGCTGTCATCGTGGGGGGGGCTTCGGGCTCCAGTCCCCACTGGGGATCCCCCATCCCCAGGCCCGCTATCATCGTGGGGGGGGGGGGGGGGCTTCGGGCCTCAGTCCCCACTGGGGATCCCCCGTCCCCAGGCCCGCTCTCATCGTGAGGGGGGCTTCGGGCCTCAGTCCCCACTGGGGATCCCCCGTCCCCAGGCCCGCTGTCATCGTGGGGGGGGGGGGGGGCTTCGGGTCTCAGTCCCCACTGGGGATCCCCCGTCCCCAGGCCCGCTGTCATCGTGAGGGGGGCTTCGGGCCTCAGTTCCCACTGGGGATCCCCCGTCCCCAGGCCCGCTGTCATCGTGGGGGGGGCTTCGGGCCCCAGTCCCCACTGGGGATCCCCCGTCCCCAGGCCCGCTGTCATCGTGGGGGGGGCTTCGGGCCCCAGTCCCCACTGGGGATCCCCAGGCCCCAGGCCCGCTGTCATCGTGGGGGGGCTTCGGGCCCCAGTCCCCACTGGGGATCCCCCGTCCCCAGGCCCGCTGTCATCGTGGGGGGGGCTTCGGGCTCCAGTCCCCACTGGGGATCCCCCGTCCCCAGGCCCGCTGTCATCGTGGGGGGGGCTTCGGGCCCCAGTCCCCACTGGGGATCCCCCATCCCCAGGCCCGCTGTCATCGTAGGGGGGGCTTCGGGCTCCAGTCCCCACTGGGGATCCCCCATCCCCAGGCCCGCTGTCATCGTGGGGGGGGGGCTTCGGGCCTCAGTCCCCACTGGGGATCCCCCGTCCCCAGGCCCGCTGTCATCGTGAGGGGGGCTTCGGGCCTCAGTCCCCACTGGGGATCCCCCGTCCCCAGGCCCGCTGTCATCGTGGGGGGGGGGGGCTTCGGGTCTCAGTCCCCACTGGGGATCCCCCGTCCCCAGGCCCGCTGTCATCGTGAGGGGGGCTTCGGGCCTCAGTCCCCACTGGGGATCCCCCGTCCCCAGGCCCGCTGTCATCGTGGGGGGGGGGGGGCTTCGGGTCTCAGTCCCCACTGGGGATCCCCCGTCCCCAGGCCCGCTGTCATCGTGAGGGGGGCTTCGGGCCTCAGTCCCCACTGGGGATCCTCCGTCCCCAGGCCCGCTGTCATCGTGGGGGGGGGGGCTTCGGGTCTCAGTCCCCACTGGGGATCCCCCGTCCCCAGGCCCGCTGTCATCGTGAGGGGGGCTTCGGGCCTCAGTCCCCACTGGGGATCCCTCGTCCCCAGGCCCGCTGTCATTGTGGGGGGGGCTTCGGGCCCCAGTCCCCACTGGGGATCCCCCGTCCCCAGGCCCGCTGTCATCGTGGGGGGGGCTTCGGGCCCCAGTCCCCACTGGGGATCCCCCGTCCCCAGGCCCGCTGTCATCGTGGGGGGGGGGGGGGGCTTCGGGCCCCAGTCCCCACTGGGGATCCCCCATCCCCAGGCCCGTTATTCTAAGCAAGCTACCGGAGCCAGTTGGTAGAGCAGTGTCTAACATCTTATATTCATTGTACTCATAAATAAAATTATCCTGTAAAAATGTGAAGATCCCTTGGCTGGGCTAAGCCCCCAATGTTTCAAGATCATAAATACACCCCTGTATGGTAGTAAGAATTGGTCTGGGCTTTTTAGCTAACCTGGCCCCTCTCAGCTGCCGCTCTGATGGTATTCTGTTCACTGACTTATCAGGAATAATGCATCTCTGTTTTGTTCTCATTTACAGAGTAGGTCACTAAGATTATATGGAATTAATCCTTACACGTGGAATATGTTTTAGCAATAGACTCGCCATTGTGTATGAGTAATCGTAACTTATTGGTGCATTTTATTTTCCAGGCATTGATGATGTGAAAAGGATGCAGTAATTAGGAACAATGGAAAAGTTACTGGACAAACAAATTCAAAATTCGGACATTCAAAATTCTTAAAATAATATACATGATCAAGACGAAAAATAATTACAACAGAAAATGGCAATTCAAGATCTACAACGCTTTTTAGAATCACAAGTCCCAGGTGCATGTGTCCCTGTGGATCTATTGAAGATTGCCAAGAGTGTGGGAACCCGCCGCAGCCACCACCGCAGTGCTCCGCGGGGCATGTACGGACATGTTCCCCTCACACTGGTGGTGGATGGAGAGTACTGCCTTGACAGACTCTATGGGGGATTCTTTTCAGGTAAGTGCCAGGTTTCTATGGGTGATTCTTTTCAGGTAAGTGCCAGGTTTCTATGGGTGATTCTTTTCAGGTAAGTGCCAGGTTTCTATGGGGGATTCTTTTCAGGTAAGTGCCAGGTTTCTATGGGGGATTCTTTTCAGGTAAGTGCCAGGTTTCTATGGGGGATTCTTTTCAGCTAAGTGCCAGGTTTCTATGGGGGATTCTTTTCAGGTAAGTGCCAGGTTTCTATGGGGGATTCTTTTCAGGTAAGTGCCAGGTTTCTTGCCTTATTGGAAACCTCAAAGTGGTGAATTCGGTATGCTGAGCTCAAGTCCTGACAGAAGCAAACTTTTTTTTTTAACCCCTTAAGACCCACAACGTAATTTCCATAGTAATTTGGGTACCATTAGACAATTTTTAGTAAATATAAGCAATATTTTATAGATATGGCCTATTTAGTATCCTTGTCGACTAACTAATTTGGTATATTCAGTTACTTTTCGTAATTATATGGCTCGAAAACACATTTTTTTATAGCTAAGGAAAGACCTGGGCATGAAGGGGTTAATCGTTGAGTAGCCTATGAATACCTATATGCTACCCACCATACCCTCAACAGTGAGTGTTTTTTGGGGGACACTGGGGGGTGGTATGAGCTTATAATCATCACAGGCTTCACTTTAAAAATCACAACTACGTCTCCATGAGCAAGGAGCCTCAAGTGAAATAAGTCATTACATACTATAGGATTAGATATTTAAGTAAAAATAGTACATATTGTAGTAGATGGTCACGTTTCAAAACATGAAAAGTACTTAACCCATAAGGTTTTGAATCCGCAGAAAATGAATATATGTATGGACAATAAATAAAACGCTGCCTTGCACACCAATGGGGGCAAAGCCTAGAGGAGGCAGGCTATGAGACAGGCTTCTGGGATGGGATCTCAGCAGGAGCCATACAAATATTGTCATTTAATATCGGGTGAATATTTGATGTCTCCATATTTTTGTTATTCATTTACATCACTTACTCATGTGTGACGATTTTAAATGATCATGCTAATAAATACAGCATGAATGTATACAGTAAAACCTCTCGTATTCGGACCCTCAGTGTTCGGACTTTGACATTATTCGGACCTTTTTTTTTTTTTTTTTTCTTTTTTTTTAATAATATTTTTTTAGGGGTCGAAATTTCCTAGCTATATATAGATCAATTTTTTTTTTTTTTTTTTTTTTTTTTTTTAGGGGTCGAAATTTTCTAGTTATATATACACCTAGATTTTTTTTTTTCTTCTTTTTTTTCTTTACATATCCCCCCATTATTCGGATCCTTGCATTACTCGGACCACTCCTTGGCCCAATTAGTCCGAATATGAGAGGTTTTACTGTATTTCACAATTGCTCGACCACTGATAACTGTTTTATCTCATTCAGATTGGGTGTGTGGAGGGCAGTGGAATCGCATGGTCCAGTTTTTGGCCGTGCTTATGCAAACAGTCCAGAACAACAACATAGAACTAGCTGTGTTTTTCAATGGTGCTCTCGAACAACAGCGGCTTAACGAATGGGCCAGGCATGAGTGTTCTCTTAGGAAAAATGTTAATTCTGTAAGTTTTGTCCTCGGCGTTTGCACATGTATACATGAGTAATGGTGCACATTATTGAAATAAATATTATTTCAATTAACTCCTTTCAGGTGCTAAAACATGTTACAGTGAAAGGCACACCACCACCCAAAGTGTGGTGGGTAGCACCTGTGGGACTGCGCACCTGTCTCCGCATGGCCCTGCGCCATCTCAACATACAAGTGGTAAGCTTATTTCCACTCTTGTTATAAGAACCCAGAGCATTTTTTAAGCAAATCTTACTGGGCGACATCCATGCTGTGTTTATGAACCTTGCAGTGGCACCAACAAAATTTCACTACGCAAACAATTGATGGGTTATAGATGGCTCCACAAGATGATATAAGCAATAATTGAAGAAATAGATATAAATAACAATTATATTTTTTATGCAGTAATAAGAATGTACTTCCGGATTTTGCACACACACAGGATGAGCCATTACATCCAGGAAGGATTTTATGAATAAATATCTTGTCGCCCAGTAGCTTAAAAATGTCCTTACTGGGCGACAGTTTTTCATCACTGGGAGACATTTTGGTCGCCCAGTTAGCATGTAAAAAAATGCACTGTAAGAACCTTTTCATACAACATGCCTTCTCTCAAACTAGTGGGGTAGCATATAACAAACAGATTGCTGGAAAGCATTTAAAGCAATTAACATGCCTATAAAAGTACAAGTTCAACCTTTTAAGTAATCTACAAATTCAATGGAGCTTAATTTTGGACTATCAAAAAATATACTAATCCCCAAATATATTTATATGACCTATTAATTTAATGAAACTCAATAATTTTGTACAATAAAAATAAATATAGCAATCTTCTTGATTACGTTTCCACTTAAATTTACCTTTCACTCACATTAATGCAAACTCACATTCACAATTAATCATTCTGTTTTTATGACCTCTGCAGTTATGCACAATGGATGACCACCACCAGGAAGTGATAGCTTTCTGCCGGGAGAACAACTACCACGGTCTCATGGCAGAGGATGCCGAGTACATTATTTTTGATCCTCCTCGGTATTTCTCATCTCACCAGCTCAAGCTAACGTACAAGGTAGATATTTGTGTTTTGTTTATTATACAAGGTAAGTAAGATTTAAGTGAGTAGCCTCATATCTGTGTCATTATGAGGTTTCAGCCATATCCACCTTTGTCGAAATAATTGATAGCAAATTTAGGTATGTTCAATTATTATCTGCATCATGATAGAAAATATATAGATCTTAAGTAGAAAGTAATAAAGGGAGGGGAAGATCAAGAAAATAATGGAAAGATAGGGTCAAGGAGGCATTGAGTCTCAGGCCAAGCATCCAGGATGTTGTAATATTTCATTTTGTGTGTTTAGAATTTACAAATTGTTTTAAATATTTGTGAGCAAACTGCTCTATGTAAGTTGCCACCCTACATGTTAGGGAGAAGGCCATATGTATGAAGAAAAAAATATATATATATATAGAATAGATGTAAGGATGTCATGTTGTGTAGCAGTGTGTACTTTGATTACTGAATATTGAAGCCAATTTTACATACAGTTAAATGTTTGAATATCTCATGCATGTTTTTATTTAAAGGTTACTTACACATAATTTTTATTTATTCTTTTTTTCTGTCCCAGGGATCCCTAGAGACCAAAGAGTTTATCTTAGACGAGGTGGCGCGCGGGTTGGGGCTTCAGCGCAACTACTTCTGCTTACTGGCAGCGCTCTTAGGAAATTATTTGCTTACAGAGATAGATCTTAAGGATTTTTATGCATCACTGATTCCAGGTTATGACAAACAGCAGGTAAGTTTGGAATCTTCAGTCATGTTTTGTTCATGAGGATATTGAATATTGATGTTGCCCATGATCCTAAATTTTACATTTTGTATTAATGGTTTTATTTGTAGATTAAACCCCCCTCACTACAATTCATCTTTTTGATATATTAATACATATACTATATAATATATTATTGTTCTCTGATGCAAAATTCATTCACCTCACATGGTTGACTGAATTTCAAGTTCACGAGCCATGCAGTTAAGATGTGTTTTTTTTTCTTCAAAATTCTTCAATAGTAGAATTAGTCTGCTACATGAAGTGGTAAAATTTTATTGATCTTATTAGCACTTGGAATATTTTCTAAGAACAAATGTTTCTTGCTATGGCTTCCAAAGGGACATCATGAGAATTTGTCACACAGCGCTAGTGTGACATCCGAGTGACCACAGTTACCTTCCCCAGGTTTCCCCATTTTGCAGAATTATATGCAAAACTACAACATTTCCTTTGACCAAAACAATAAGCAGTTATTGTTTAAATCCTAAGTAGCTAATCACATCTGTTTCCTTTTTCAACAGACACCGCAGGAAGATGTCATACGTGCTGTCGTCAAGTTCATTGTGAACAGGTGTGATGTGAACAACTTGTTGACCATTGGAGCACAGGTGTTTGGCTCTGTGAGTGATCCACGAGTGGCCAAATTCAAGGAATCTGTACAGTATTTCCTCAATGGCACCAAGGATGGTTTCCTGCGCTACAAGCCATTTCCTTCAGGTTTGTTGAAACTCTTGTACATTGATCTATCTCCTATCCATAGCTCTGATGTCTCGTCCCCTCTGATTTCACTCAGATATTTTTTTTCACAGACTCCTCTTCCTTCATCTTTTCAATGTACCCAAGCCTATTCATATATACAATCTCAGATAGGTCATGAGGGGCAGTAAAAAACGTACATGAACAAATACAAATCTCTAGCAAAGCAATGCCAATACTTTACTTACCAGGGAGCTATAGTCATTCCAGAACATGAAGAGCGTTTGGGCGTTGGCTTATTCGGGACAAAAATTTAAACCAGCAGTGTATCATGAAATATTCAAGCTTCTTAATTTCATATGTATTTTACCCAATATAATCATGTATGATGTAACATAGAGTCTCAAGGAGTGAAAAATAGTGGTATTTTCCTTGTACAGGGAGACGAGACTGTGGTCCGAGACACGGCAATCACTACAACTACTACCCCATGCACAGACCCGACATGCGGAACTCCAAGGTAACAGAGAATGCTTCTAGTCTTCTTGTAGTGTTACTTCTCTCTTTTACAGACCTATTTTGAAAACGTCAAAAGAATATCAAGGCCCAGTGTATCATGAAAGATGTCTCCAATTTTATAAGGTTTTTTTTATTGGCAAAGTGTTGCAGGTCTATTTTGCAGTTTTATTATAAAACTATTATGATTTCAGCAAAAGGTTTTCTTTGTGGTGATTTCAGTTGATGTATTTTACACACAGTTGTATGAAAAAGTTGAGTAAGGTTTCACTTTCACATTATGAAATTATTATTTACATGACTTTATGAAACTTCACACTGAATGACTACAGCAGTAAATAGGTAATTTAAGGAAAATATATATCCATGCTTTTTTATGTCAATATTCAAAAGCTAGTCACTATTTGATCATGATAATTACATCTAAATCAGAATACATCATCATGTGAAAGTAAGGTGAATGTTTGTGGCATGTGAAGTATAAGTGGGTGCCTGTAGAGCCTTGAGGCATAACAGGCAGTGTCCCGCAGCAGTATGAGGGCCCAAGCAAACTTGACGCCTCCCCTAAGTATGGAGAGGGGTCAGGTTTACCCGTCCCAGGTTTGGCTGTTGTTCCCGAGAAGGTGAATGGGGCAAATGGCCGAGGGATTGCCAACATGGTGGCCCCGCAAATAGTAATTGAAGTGACAGGCCCCGGGAGCCCCCAGAACAGCAGCGGCGGCAGCGGCGGCTCACGGTCCCCTGACGCTGCGCAGCTGGAACAAGCACTAGAATCCCGTCTTGGTGGCTTTACTATTGTAGTGACTGGGGAAGATGATGAGCCACTCCCTCTCCAAGATTTTGAATGTGGGGAAAGGGAGACACAGATTGGGCGAGAGGATGTGACGGTGGTGATTGACGGAGTGCACCAGGAGGAGGGTGAGGAGGGGGACCTGCACCCTCTGAAGGGGGACCTCACGGTGCAGCCGGCCGACCTCGACGACCACGACCACGACTCAGGTATATTATGTTAGTATCACAACTATGTACACTATAGCCATGGGAGGGATTAACTTAAAGCTTACTAGAATTTAATTAACTTCGAAAATTATGTGCATGAGAAATGGAATGTTCCACGGCATATCCGATTCAGCCATCTGAATCAAATTCCTCTCGTGACTTCTGACATCTAGCTAATAACATCTCTAACAATTTTTCTTCTTCATCTTTCCCTCCTATGCTTCACCCAGATGGCTCCACAGCTGTCTCATCTACTTCTAAAGCTGAACTCTTCGCTCAAACCTTTGCTAAAAATTCCACTCTGGTTGATGAAGGGCTTGTTCCTCCTTCTCCTCCACCCTCTGACTATATTATGCCTGTCATTAAGATCCTTCGGAATGATGTTTTCTTTGCCCTTTCTGGCCTAGATCCTCGGAAGGCTTACGGTCCTGACGGAGTCCCTCCTATTGTTCTCAAAAATGGTGCTTCTGTGCTTGCACCCTGCCTGGTCAAACTTTTCCGTCTTTGTCTATTTACTTCCACCTTTCCTTCTTTCTGGAAGTTTGCTCACATCCAACCTGTTCCTAAGAAGGGTGACCGTTCTAATCCTTCAAACTACCGTCCTATAGCTTTGACTTCCTGCCTTTCTAAAGTTTTTGAATCTATACTTAATAAGAAGATTCTTAAGCATCTATCTGCTCACAATCTTCTATCTGATCGTCAGTACAGTTTCCGTAAAGGGCGATCTACTGGCGATCTTCTAGCTTTCCTAACTGAATCTTGGTCATCCTCCTTTAGGGGTTTCGGTGAAACTTTTGCTGTTGCCAATCAGCAAAATTATAGAAATCCAATCAGAAATTATAGAAAGATCAGAAGTTAGGCGCTCGGTGGCATCTCTCCGTGAATCACTTAGTTCCTGTTGAGTTGGACGTCTAATAAACGACGTTGAAAAATACAGGGTAGAATCATCAGCGTAGGAGTGGATAGGGCTTTGAGTTAGACTTAGAAGATCATTAACGAATAATAGAAAGAGAGTGGGCGATAGGACAGAACCCTGGGGAACACCACTATTGATAGATTTAGGAGAAGAACAATGTCCGTCTACAGTAGCTGCAATAGAACGGTTTGAAAGGAAACTGAAGATGAAGGTACAGAGAGAAGGATAGAAACTGAATGAGGGTAGTTTGGAAATTAAAGATTTGTGCCAGACTCTATCAAAAGCTTTTGATATGTCAAGGGCAACAGCAAAAGTTTCACCGAAACCCCTAAAGGAGGATGACCAAGATTCAGTTAGGAAAGCTAGAAGATCGCCAGTAGATCGCCCTTTACAGAAACCGCAAACCTTGTTTTGTTCAATGCCTCAAAAACCCAATTTCTTCACCTATCTACTTGACAAAACCTACCAGATAACTATCCCCTCTTCTTCAATGACACTCAACTGTCTCCTTCTTCTACAATGAACATTCTAGGACTATCCTTTACTAAAAATCTGAACTGGAAATCTCGCATCTCATCTCTTGCTAAAACAGCTTCTGAGAAGTTAGGTGTCCTGTGGCATCTGCGTCCTTTTTTTTCTCCCTCCCAATTGCTTGCTCTCTACAGGGGCCTTATCCGCCCATGTATGGAGTATGTCTCACATGTTTGGGGAGGATCCACTCATACAGCTCTCCTAAACAGGGTTGAGTCAAAAGCTTTTCGTCTCATCAACTCCTCTCTTCTAACTGGCTGTCTTCAATCTTTAAATCACCACCGCAGTGTTGCTTCTCTTGCTCTCTTCTGCCGTTATTTTCATGCTCACTGCTCTTCTGAACTTGCTAACTGCATGCCTCCCCCACTCCCGCGGCCTCGCTGCACAAGACTTTCTACTCATTCTCATCCCTATTCTGTCCATCTTCCTAATGCAAGAGTTAATCAGTATCTTTACTCTTTCATCCCTTTCACTGGTAAACTCTGGAACTCTCTTCCTGTTTCTATTTTTCCACTTTCCTATGACTTAAATCTTTTCAAAAGAGGAGTAACAAGACACCTCCCGAACTAAATTGGTTCACCCCTCTTTTTTATTTTATTCTCTTACCGTCTTCTTTATAGAAGAAAAAAATAATAATAATTCTGTTTCAATTCTGGTCATGTAAGAAAAGTTTGAATTTATTTTCTTGTAATTTTTTTTTTTGCTTAATAAATTACGTAATTATTTCACCCTATAGATTGATTTCCATAAAAACATTTCTCTTTTCCTCTTTTTTTTTTGTTCTAGTTTAGTCTATGAAATTTCTTTATTAAAATGGTTGAAAACATATTTTATATGAAATTTATTTATTTATTTGTCTTGGTTTATGAAATAATATCCTCTTGACATCGTGTTTTCAAATATACTTCAAACACACTGCATCAGGTTTCAGCCAATCATTACACTCTTTAACCCCTTGAGGCCCAAAACGTAATTTCCATTGTAATTTGGGTACCATTAGACGATTTTTAGTGACTATAAGCAATATTTTATAGATATGACCTGTTTAGTATCCTTGCCCACTAACTAATATGGTATATTAAGTTATTTTTCGTAATTTTATGGCTAATAACAGACGTTTTATATAGCAAAGGAAAGATCTGGGCGTGAAGGGGTTAATAGTAATTACAATTTCCATGAATTTTTTTTTATTAAAGAATTATATTTCATAATCATCCTCAAAGACCAAAACTTTTGCTCACTGAGTGTATTTATAAACAGCAACATTTATTAAGTGGCTGAGATCAACTTGGAAATGTGTTTTTTTTTCTTCTATGTAATATGTGTGAATGATTAGAATTGGCAGCAGTATCAAACTATACCCCGATGTGAGGAGAAACCCGAAGGAAGACCAAGATTGTGGGGCACTGAGCTTCATTTGTAAACACAGAGATTGTGAATGATCATCTAATTTCAAACCATATTTTGTTCATTAACATCTTTTAAAGGAAGATATTTTGATTAGATTTAGTTTCATGGAACTGGCTAGTTGATAAAAGTTGAAAGCCTTGATTAGTCACAGATTTTGTCAGAAAGCAATAAGAAAATTGGAATTACCGGTTCAGGCAAATGAAGATAACCTAGCATGTCTAATGTAGATGTTGGATTGTATGCTTTGTTTATAGAAACAAATATGGCATTGTATTCCTTTTCTTTATGTGAACTGCATTTTTTCATCTACCAAAGTTTTCTGTGAACTAGACTAAGTTTTTGTTAGGTAAAGTAGAACAGTTCATGTGGTTGAATATCATAGACAACATACACTGAATATCATAGATGGCTATAGTGGAGGTTTTGCCGTGGAGGAAGCTAAGCGACGGGTCCCGCAGGTGGTGGATGTCTGGGCTCGACGGCTTCAGGCTCTCCCGGTGCTTCCCTCCTGCTGTCATCCTCCTCCTCGTCCAGCAACAGTTCCGCGGCCTCGCCTTACCGCCTCACCCCGGATGTGTCCTGGGCGGCGCAGGTGTACCGCTCCAACCACACCTCAGTGAGTTCCTGCATTCCCAGTGTACATCTGGTTCTCGTTAGTTTTTGCTCCCTCCACCGGCTGACCACTGGACATGACAGTTGCCAGTGTCAACTCTTAGATATCACAGTAAGTGTGCACAAGTACTTGTTCTGTGATTTGACCACCCATCTTACTTTAAAAAACTTGTTTGGGTTAGTATGAGTCTGAGATGGCTAAGATATTTTTTTCTTAACCCCCCCTCCCCCCCCATCATTTTTTTTATTTATTTTTTATTTTATTTTATTTATTTATTTTTTATTTATTTTTTATTATTCACTGTCGCTGCCATCACCACCACCACCACCACCACTTATAGAAAATGAAGTGAACTATAGCAGATGTTTTTTTCCTTTTTCATACATGGGGCCTTAACCCCAAAGGCATGGAGATAGCACTTAGATTAACGAAGTCCATTCATAAATACTGATACCAATTTGTAATTTGCTTATCCTAATCAGACACCTGGGCGGTTGGGGCTCATTGGCCATGGTAGGTAATCCACCTAGGCCCTCAGCTGAAAACTAAGGTTGCCTCGCAGGAAGACCATCCGAGGCGTAAAACTCATCCCGCAAATTTAAATGATGAACGCCGACAATAGAATTGGAAGCGTATCATCGACCATTTAACCTCGTGTAAGACTTTATGGGAAAATCTGACATTTAACAAAAAGATGAGGATGATGACATCTAAGCAGACAAAGCAATATAATAAGTAATGTTTCAAGTGGACTCAAATTTTACAAAAAAGAAAAAAATATAAACTTTGCTAGATATTATGATTTTTACAACAAATAGTATTTATAGAAATAAAAATAAAAAAATTCAAAATGATGGATTTTTTGCCAAATTTACAAAATAATATTTCTATCCATTTTTATATAAAAAAAATAAAAAAATCTAGCAATAACTAATCAATTACTGAACATTCAACCTCTGGTATTTCAACTATGGAGGCGATAAAGGTATGGTGGATATTTTAGTAAATGTAGTTTTTTGAAATTCATACTACTACTACTACTACTACTGCCACTACTACTACACTACCTACCACTACCACACTACTACTACTACCACTACCACCACCACTACCACGCCCACTACTACCACCACTACCTCTACTAATACCATACTATTACTACCACTACCATACTACTACTACTACTACTACTATATTACTACTACCACACTACTACTACTACCACTACTACTACCACTACCACACTACTACTACTGCCATACTTACTAACTACCACTACACCACTACCACGCCCACTACTACTACCACTACCTCTACTAATACCACCATACTACTATTACTACTACTACCACAACCACACTACTACTACTACTACTGCTACCATACTACTACTGTACTACTATATTACTACTACCACTACCACTACTACCTACCACCACCACACTACTACTACTACTACTACTACTACTACTACTACTACTACTACTACTACTACTACTACTACTACTACTACCACTACTAATACCACCACCACCACCACTACCATCATTACTAATATCCTGTACAAGGTTCTCAGTTTTCATCCCCATCTTTCATCCCAAAAGTATAATAGCAGTTTGACAGAATTTTTGTTTCTATGAATTATACATGTTGGTGATCTGTAGAGTCTTGAAGGCTGAGAGCTGATTCCATCCTGTACAGATGAGTATCTACTTGCATGCTTACCATACAACAATTCACTTTTATTTGTGGTCATTTTACTTCTGCAACATTTGTACTTTCAGAATGAGGGGTAGAATTTGAAGATACATAGCTGTGTGAAAGCATCCCCCTCCTATCCATAGTTAATACAAAATTACTCTCGGATTCATATGATATCTTTGCAGTGCATTTTTTAAGCAAATCTTACTGGGCGACATTCTTTGGATATCCAGAAAGGTAAAGGCCTACCTGTTAAAATATAGTTTTTTAGATACATCAACTTCACCCTATTGTATGTTGTGTATAAATAAAGATCATATGCAGTAATAAGAGTGCACTTCTGGATCAAACACACACAGATAAGATGAACAATTGTATCCAGGAAGGATTTTATGTTGTCGCCCAGTAGCTTAAAATTGTTCTTACTGGGCGACAGTTTTCCATCACTGGGAGACATTTTGGTCGCCCAGTTGTGATGTTAAAAAATGCACTGTATCTTTGGCCAAATTGGTATGAAATATGCATGGAAAATCATTGTCTTGTTTGTATACTATAGTGTCACTCTAGGTTAATCGAGGTGAAATAGCGGCAACACTTGTTTAATGATCAACCCAATCACTAACTATAGCAACATGAACTTTTGACACCAATTATTCAACACTGGAGGATGTACGTTGCTTGTTTACTTCTAGTTCTGGTGAGGGGTGTTGTGGTGTTGTAGGTGACGGGGGAGTGACGGGTAAACATTCTTACGTCCACCCCGTGATACTAATATTCACTATTTTAACCCACATACACACCTACCACTGAATCACTAGCAACACAGGCTCCTTCCTTATATATCTTAATATCTGATACATTAAAACTCCTTAAACCCAAGCATTCCAAAATAAAACGAGAAAAATTATGTTGAGTTGACGATTCGAGCGGCGATAAGCGGTCTGGCATGCCATTACATATGAAGAACATTGGCAAACTGGACAAGATAAAACAAATTAAGGTGCTGTTCATTGTTCCCAGCTCTCAGTGGTCATCATAATCATAAAAGCCAGGCAGTTTAGGTACTCAGATATTTGGTGCCATTGATTTACTTATACATATAATGAAGGTGGTACCAATGCTGCTGCTTGCCCAACCCCATCACCTACTACACAGTTACTCAGTCTTGTGTAGAAGTATGCTGTATGTATGCCGTATATCTAGCTTTTAGAGTAGGCTAAACTATTTTTAGGTATGGTGCAACTTTTATCCCTCATGACAAGGAAGTGCGACAATTCTGGTACAGTAAGAAATCAGTTCTGTATCATTATTTACACTATTTGGTTTCCATGGCTTGATTACCTTTCCAAGTAACCCTGTAATTGGTCAATCCATTTTGTTAACCCCTTCACGCCCAGATCTTTCCATTGCTATATAAAATTGTCTGTTGTTAGCCATTAAATAACGAAAAGTAACTAAATATACCAAATTAGCTAGTGGACAAGGATACTAAATAGGTTATATCTATAAAACATTGCTTATATTCACTAAAAATTGTCTAATGGTAGTCATATTACATGGAAATTACGTTCTGGGCCTCAAGGGGTTAATACATGATCTAGTTTATCAAGATCGTGAGCCGGCAACAGACCACCAATACAACCTTGAATTGTTGTCACCTTTACATATGCTGAGTGATGCATTAGTATTAGATTCCTTAGATAGGTTTCAATTTACATGGGATATATCTTTACCAGAAGATATTTGCATGAAGTTTGTATACTTCTTGTTTGTCATTTGGACACTTATATTTCATTCTAAGAATTAGCCAAAGTGTAGATATGTTCAAGTGATCAACTTAAATATTTTATTAACCCCTTCACGCCCAGATCTTTCCCTTGCTATAAAAAATGTCTGTTGTGGAGCCATAAAATTACAAAAAGTAACTGAATATACCAAATTAGCCCGTGGACAAGGATACTAAACAGGTCATAGCTATAAAATATTGCTTATATTCACTAAAAATTGTGTAATGGTACAGGTTCACAATCTTTTATCCGAAATTCTGAAAACCGAAAAGCTCCGAAAACCGAACATTTTTTTCAGACTAACTGTCAGGCAATAATAGCCTACAAACACTATAGGCTCAAAAGTATATATGAAAAAAAATAATAATAATAAAACCTGGTCACACTTTATGATTCTCTCTCTCTCTCTCTCTCTCTCTCTCTCTCTCTCTCTCTCTCTCTCTCTCTCTCTCTTCTCTCTCTCTCTCTCTTCTCTCTCTCTCCTCTCTCCTCTCTCTCTCTCTCTTCTCTCTCTCTCTCTCTCTCTCTCTCTTCTCTCCTCTCTCTCTCTCTCTCTCTCCTCTCTCTCTCTCTCTCTCTCTCTCTCTCTCTCCAGTGGGTGACAATTTCTTTCTTTCAGCTTGTGATAAACTTCCTGCGAGTGTTAAAATCTACGCTAAAATCTACCATTCTGAAATCCGAAAAATTCTGAAATCCAAAAAGTGTCTGGTCCCAAGGTTTTCGGACCCGGATTACAATGGAAATTACGTTCTGGGCCTCAAGGGGTTAAAGGGAACATGAGCTTCACCTAGGGCCTTAGATATACACGCTTTCAATGTTTTACAGTAGTTATTCCAGGGTTTTCTTAACAATGTGTCTATGAGTGTTATGATGTGTTATTCTCTTGACATCACTGAAGTGCTTGATCTGACAATTTTTCTCTTGTTTAAAGTTTTTCTCCTTTCAAAGGTACTTTATGTGTGTTTTCTTCAGTTTGTGTTGCTGAAGTACTTGAGTGAGTATTAAGTGATTCTATTGATTTCTGCTCATTGCAATACTTGACAAGTCATCCTACTTGTGTGCATTTTGGCTAATCTAGTTTGAAATACTTCACTTTTTTATTGATTTGATTTTGTTTGTATGTTTTTGTAGATATATGCTGTATGGATTTTATTTATTCTTCATACTTTCCAGATCTTCTACAGTATTGAATGTATTTTATTCTCATATTTTTGCTGACATTTCATCCTTCATAGCTGACAGACATAAGTGTAGCAAATGAAATGCAGTTGACCATTGGAATACCTTCTTGATATGCCTCTTTTTCAAGTTTGCAAGTGCTCAATGATAAGTTCATTTACACTTTAACATGCATTGATATCTTATCTCTGTATCTTTCAAACTCTTTATTAACTGATTTGTGTTCACATCTTTTTTTTTGCAATTGACTTATTTTTCAGATTTTGTTAATAACCTTTTCTATTGTTAAGAGTGAGGTAAGTAATGCAGTGTAAGTACTTCTTGTGAAAATGTCTGCAGTATGTGTGTGTGTGCGTGTGTGTGTGGGTATGTGTGCGCGCAAATGCTTGAATGTAGGACTTGCGCTCTTCCACCTGGTGTGTCATCTTTACTACTGAGCACAAGAATTTGCTGTCATTCTGTCTGTCGTCATTGAGTTTGCCTTTTAGGTCTCTTGTCTGAGTCACGCAAATTTTTAAGCAAAAGCCTGCACCACTTTGCCTCCTTTTAATTTTTTCCAATATAGCGGAAAGCATTCTCCGCCTTCCTCATGTTGTCCTGTTTCAGTACACAGGGTTGCTATTTTCACATCTTGTAGATAGTAATGTTTTGATTTATTTTTGTATTTGTTGATACTATGTGCTGTCTGATTCTCTATTTATGATGTTTAGGATTATAGAAAATGGATTTTTAAAGGGAATTATAATAATATAGCTTTGTGTTTTCAGAGAGCATCAGTGGACTTGTATGAAACATTTGTTGTGATTGAAAAAAGGGGAATATGGTTTGTATCATTAGTTAACCAGCTCATCGAAAAAAAATGTGACACGACTAGATTTTATCCTTTTTAAACAATGGGAAAAAGTGGGATTAAATGGTAACAACTTTTAAGCTTTGTTGTATACAAAATAAAACTTATAGCTCTTGGTCGAAAATGTCATGTCATGTAGGTATAGGGTGAAGATAATTGTTTGAGAATATCTTTGAAGGAAAAGTTGATGCCAATCTCAGTGGGTATGTGTCCTTTACTATCTACATGTATTTTATCCTGCCATTTTACTGTCCGAGTGATGTGCGTTTTGGAACCTGCTCACTCTCACCTGTCCTTGTTAGTTCCACTGTGTAGTGAATACTCATAGTTAGCCAAGGAATGATTTTGCCATTATATCTGCATGAGTGTGTACTTTCCAGTGAAAACCAAGAGTCAAACATGATGTCGGTCAAAAGGGTGCATAGTATAGCCATTCAGATACACAGATAGGGTTTTGTAGCAGATACATTTTGTACAACTTGTCTGACAATCTGTAAAGTCATCTAGATCCGGGGTTCCCAGTCTGGGGTCCGTGCGAGGGCTGTAGGGGGTTCTCCTTGGTTCCGTGGTTGGATCCTTACCATACTAATAGACGTTGGGAGACTGCTCTCGCACGATTACGCATAGGCCATACCGACCTCACACACTCCTATCTCATGTCGCACTCCTCCCCGACCCTCTGCCCACCCTGTCAAGCTCCTCTTACTGTCCAACATGTCCTACTATCATGCCCCCGTCTTACTACTGCATGTTCCAGTTCTTTTCCTCATTTGTCTTCCCTTTCCCGACCTCCTTGTCTTGCGGACATTCTCCCGGAATTCCCCTCCTTCTCCCTGAGTAATTTAATCTTCCTCCAACAAATCCACATCCTTCATCTGATCTAAACATCCTGTTGTAACGTTCCCTTCCTCTCCCCTTCCCTCACCGTTTCACTCTTTCTCTATAACCCCTCCCATTTTTTTATGCTTTGCCATAGTGCCATGTGACCTCTGATGTCTGGCACATTTCCCCCTTTTTAGCATTAAATCAATCAATCATCATATTCTGGAACTACTTGTATTATAGATTTTGTCATTAATCCATTACCCCTTCGCGCCCAGCTCTTTCCTTTGCTATAAAAAAATTGTCTGTTGTTAGCCATAAAATTACGAAAAGTAGCTAAATATACCACATTAGTTAGTGGACAAGGATACTAAACAGGTCATAGCTATAAAATATTGCTTATACTCGCTAAAAAAAACTTCTAATGGTACCCAAATTACAATGGAAATTACATTCTGGGTCTCGAGGGGTTAAACGTAAGCTTGTTTTACCTTGAGGTGCATTACTGGTTCAAAATGGAATACAACATTATTAGAAGAAAGGAAATTACACATGATTGTCAGGCCATATAGCCAGAGCAAAACAGGTAGGTTTTAAAAAGGTTTTGAATAATAGTAAGTAAGGAGCAACTTTATTGTTATAGTCTATTTTATTTATTATGGTCAAAATGCAGTAAGGAAGCCACGCCCCCTGCCTGCCCTTCTATTCTACGGGGCAGCTGATTGTTGCATTCCTCGTATCATTTCTACCAATCACAATATCTTCACTACTTAACGGCGCGTGACCACTGGACAGAGCAATCTTCACTACAAAGGGTGACAAAATAAAAAATCCCTCTGTAGTGAAGATTGCTGTCCAGTGGTCACGCCGCTGTTAAGTAGTGAAGATATTGTGATTGGTGGTGATGATACGAGGACTGCACCAATCAGCTGCCCCGTAGAATAGAAGGGGAGGCAGGGGGCGTGGCTTCCTTACTGCATTTTGACCATAGTAAAATAAATAGACTATAGATATGAAATCGATATGGTACAGTATACATGTAATTGTCGATTTTTTTTTAATGATTAGATGTTTTCCATTAGCATGTCTGATGTATGCAAGACACATGTAGAATAACAAAAGTGGAACATTAAACTTCACTACCACCTTAGAGTATCTCCTTTAATTAGCAGTGGCGACGTAAGTACATTGGCGAGGAAATGGTTTTGATTCTAATACGTCTTGTACACTTTTCTGATCTAGATGTTTATTTAGGGTCCATTCTACAGTGCAGAGGTTCCAACATTTTGCTCTTGTAAGTTAAGTAAGGTGTGTTTTATTCTCTTTGCAGCAATCCAGTAGTCCTGTTGAAGGAAACCAAGAAACTCAAGGCCCTCAGATTGACCCCAACCCCCTCCCTCTACCACCAGTACCTCATGAGGTTATGCGAACTGCCTCGGAGCGTCATCAAAAGGGGTTAATGTGTCCGTGGATATACCAGGTTCTAACACAGGTAGGCATCACACATAGAGATTATTGGTAGCTAATTTCTCTGCATAACTGGACTGGGTTAAATGGTTGATTGTTGTTAGTGGCTATCCAATAAGATTTACCGTAGATAACACTATAGTTGCCAGTCACTCGCCACTGCACTAATGTCGCTAGGCACAATATTTTACGAATTTTAGCATCACTACAGACTTATGTGCCACTGAAGACACATGCACAGTATTTTATATTATGTACATCACACTACATGTCTTCAGTGGCACATAAAAGCCTGTAGTGATGCTAAAATTCATTATATATTGTGCCTGGCGACATTAGTGCAGTGGCAAGTGACTGGCGACTATAGTGTTATCTACGGTAGGCCCCTATATAGAGTTAAATTGTAATGTGATCTTATGTTTTCTGTAATATAATCAATACCATATACCTTCCTTTATTAGCTTTACTTAAGGGTTAATAGAGCTCAAAGAATTATCATATGGAAGATGGAAAAGCTTCTTGTATAGAAAACGTCACCCATGAGCTCTGATCAGGGCCATCTAGTCTGTGAAAGCTAATCCCTGGTTGAAATAGGGCATGGTTCTTAGAAGTATACCTTGCCCACTTATCATATCTATAAGAAATAACTCGGCATTTTAGAGACCACATATGTTCTCAGGCTATTTTGAGTGGAGCAGATCTATGTTACGAGTTGTTTAGAATGAGAAGGATGCTTGCATAGACTAATTTTTGACAGACTTATTGGAGTACAGTTGTTGGTGAGTAAACCAGTGTCTGTGTTTACAAGTATTCTTTGGTTTGCCTAAAAAAAATTATTCATAAATGCATAATAAAGTAATGTGAATGGTAACGTTTTCTTTTTTTCTCTTTTTAAGGGAGAAGTTAAATTTGGTGTTTGCATGGAAGATGAAAGTAACCGAGAGCTGCCAAATGCCGTTTTCTTCTACCGTTCCATTCGCCAGTCAGTATATGCCATTTTGTACAACTTGCACCATCACACTTTCATGGCCCGCAAAGCCAAGGAGGAAGGCCAGAGTAAGCTTTTCATCATTGCCAATAGTACTTTTATTATTTGTTTATCTATTCTTTAAGCAAATGATTATTATGAATGAATAACAAATGATCATATATAATGTTTTTTTTTTTTATTTATTAACAAATTAGTGATATTTCTTACATGCATCCCTACCTAATGATTGATTCTGGACAATTTTTATAGGGGTAATGGTTATTAAAGTTGTACATTTTAAAACACCATATTAGTCATATTTTGCCAGTCACAATTTTAGTTGCTTATGTCAAGAATTGTAATGATTATATATGTATCTTTATCTGCTGTCTTATTAATTTTTGACAGAAGGCTTGGCAACAGAAGTACCTGAGGTTAAGATTAGGGAGTGGATGTACACAAAAAATAATCCCTACCGCATTGCCGATGTGGTAGAAGCCACTCCCATTAATTGGGCTGTGCCAACCGTCCAGAGGTTGTGGTTTGGGTAAGTCTAGGCATTGTACTTTTTGAACAATTGAAATTCTACCAGATGCCGATGGAAAAGATTGTTCTGCAAATATTTTTTATTGATGATGAGGAGGAGTATATACACTATTCCCCAAATTATTGTTCGCTGCGAGACCACAGGCGATTAAAAACACTTCAAATGAAAAAGACAAAATATCTAGTACTTACACAGAATGTATAGTAAAGTCAGAATATGATGAGCGTTTGGGCATTGGCATTTTGGAGGATTCCCCCGCCCGTGTCCCTGCCCAATCAGGCCCAACACACATCACTCTGTCTGATATGTCAGCTATTTATTACATACTTCTAAATATATTTAAATGACTGTGTATATATTAACTTCTCTAATATGGCTATATAGTATTAGTATAGTATAGCTACAAACATAAGTTGTGGAAGTACAGTATCTGTAATGCCACTGTTCATGAAAGGTCTGTTGTTGATGACAAGAAGCGTCGGCTGCGGGCCTTCCTGAGCTGCATGAGGTCTGACACGCCCCTCATGCTGCACACCTCTCACGTGCCCCAGCATCTACTCATCATGGCAGCGGTCCTCAGGTGGGGAATTCTATCACTATATTACTTTAAATCAGTGCATTGTTAATGTTATTTCATATTGAGTTATCAGTTTAAATTTTAGCAAAAAGCTGTTTAAATTTATCAGCCAAATTTTACACCAATTTACAGTGTTTCTTACCATATAAGAAGCACTTTTACTTAAAATAATGTCCTAAATTCACTCTGCATCCTATAGCTAAGGTATCACAAAATCATATATAATGATATACGTATAGGGTATTAAAATATTTTTTCTGAATAATCTATGCTAAATTCTAGATATCATATGCTGAAATTGCTGATGCATCTTATAGGGTGGGAAATGTGGTATATAATTTAGATCTTACAATTATGCTATCTTGATTATTGCATAAGAAGTAGCTACTAATGTGAATTCCTTTAGTGACTTATTTTATTCAATCTTATGATAGGATGTTTTCTCCCACAGATATTATTTTATTCAATCTTATGATAGGATGTTTTCTCCCACAGATATTATTTTATTCAATCTTATGATAGGATGTTTTCTCCCACAGATATTATTTTATTCAATCTTATGATAGGATGTTTTCTCCCACAGATACATAATGAGTACACCCAATAGCCCTGTGCTGAGAAAACAAGAATTAGATGCTTTCCTCGTGACGGCTTTCTCATCGGACCTCACAAATGCACACTACTTGCAAGACTTACAGGTAGGTTTGATTGTGTGTGTGTATATATATATATATATATATATATCGTATATTGAAATGAGTAGATAATAAGTTGAGACAGACATACAGACAGACACAGGGAGCGACAGACAGACAGACAGACAGACAGAGACAGACACAGACAGACAGACAGACACAGACAGACAGACAGACAGACAGAGACAGACACAGACAGACAGACAGACAGACACAGGGAGCGACAGACAGACAGAGACAGACACAGACAGACAGACAGACAGACAGACACAGGGAGCGACAGACAGACAGAGACAGACACAGACAGACAGACACAGGGAGCGACAGACAGACAGAGACAGACACAGACAGACAGACAGACAGACAGACAGACACAGGGAGCGACAGACAGACAGAGACAGACACAGACAGACAGACAGACAGACACAGGGAGCGACAGACAGACACAGGGAGAGACAGACACAGACAGATAGATAGACAGACAGAGACAGACAGACAGACAGACCACGCCCTCACCAGCAGTACCATTATTGATTGTGAAAGTGGAGATCCGTCTATATTTACACATTTATGAATCATTTGACTTAATTTGACAGTACTATGACACTTTCAATCTTTTTAACACCTTTCATAATACAGTTGATCACTTTTTCATGCCATGGATAGTAATTGTTTTATGGATATTCAATTTCATGCCTTGATAATTGTCTTTGAAATTTTATACAGTTTGAACATTGTCCCCTGTAGCATATCCCGGCCTTTTCAGCTTCCTCTGGTGACGTCTCGAGGATGCCAGATGGCCGCCCTCTTCATGATGGGTGTGGAGACAACTCTGTTTGCCAACGATGCCTGTGGTGCTCCGGTCCCCTGGCTCATGTGCTGTCCATGGCTTTTCTTTGACGGAAAGCTCTTCCATGCAAAGCTTATCAGAGCAAATTGTGCCAGATCTCTATTAGAGGTAATTATGAGGCTCTTTTTTTTTTCTTTTTTTTTTTTTTACATGTTACAGTTTTCTATTTTTCAGAATATACTGTATTCCCTTCTTCCTCCCCTCCCTCCTTCCCCTTCTTCCTCCCCTCCCTCCTCCCCTCACTCCTTCCCCTCCCTTCTTCCCCTTCTTCCTCCCTCCCCTCCTTCCCTCCTTCCCTTCCTCACCTTGACTACCGTTTTTTTCCCTCCTGCTGATGCTATTGTTTTCAACATTTCATTTTTTTCTTTTCTTAGGTATGTGACGGAGACATTGATCTGGTCGCCAAAGTTGAGCGCTGTAGACAGGCCATCTTGGAGGGACTCAGGGTGGAGTTCGCCCACCAGCCTCCTCCGTCCCTCCCGGCCGGCGTGAGCTCCCACAAGGTTGGTCCTCCACCGCCACACTACCCAGGCTTCAACCACTACACCGGCAGAGGCAGAGGACGTGGCACTCCGGCGAGAACTAGCTCTCACCCAAGTAAGTCATTGCACAGAGGCCCTAACATGCTCATTGTACCATACATTAACATTCATACAGAAATCAGTGTCAAGAAAACATTGACATCCGAAAAATTGGTCCTCCCTTATTTTCCTTAATTAATTAGCCTTTGTACCGGAAGGGCATTTGGCAACCAATTGGTGCAGGAGACATTGCCGCCAAATGCAAACAATAGGACACAGTCACAAAAATTATATGAAGTAGGGAAAAACACGTATGGAATCTAGAAGGGGAGGCGGTAGCGGAGTGGTTAGCGTCTCCGACTGGCGTTCTCGGTGACCCGAGTTCGATCCCCGAAGAAACCCAAAACCTTTCTGCACCGTCGAGTGGCCTAAGAACACCCACAGGCCCTGCCCATCAACTCTACCTTCGATTGCGAGTGCATCGGAGGACACAGGGGGGCGGCATGAGCCTCTAATCACAGGCGTCACTATAAGAATCCTGCCTGCACCACCACGGGCGAGGACCAACCATCACAGCCCTCAAGTGAACCTCCAGAGCCTACCATCCGAGCCCTGGGTCACCACTGCCTACAGGCGCTATAGGCACAAAAAAAAAAAAAAAAAAAAAAAAAAAATTCTGGTATAATCTGAAATATGATACTCATTGTACTCATACACCCTTCCCCAACACCCTACACCTTTCTCCACCACCCAAAATCCCTTCCCAACACCCCACACACCTCCCTCACACCCCACACACACCCCACCTCCCATACACTCATAAGAAATATGTATCACTATAATATTGACTCCATTACCCCTTGAGACCCAGAACGTAATTTCCATTGTAATATGACTACCATTAGACAATTTCAATTAATATAAGCAATATTTTATAGATATGACCTGTTTAGTATCCTTGTCCACTAGCTAATTTGGTATATTAAGATACTTTTCGTGATTTTATGGTTTAACAACAGACAATTTTTTATAGCAAAGGAAAGATCTGGGCGTGAAGGGGTTAAAAATATCTTGCACTTGAAACACCTCACCAGAAGCTTATTCATAAAGATAGATAAAGTAGGTACTGAATGACAAATGTTTCACTTATGTTCATATATATATTTTTATCAGGTGGCGGTGGAAGAATGTATTCCCGTGGAGGCCAGCTGCAGGTGGCTGGCGTGGTGGTGGGCTCCTGGGGTCCCAACTATGGCACCAACGGTAATGACAATAGAAGCAGAGGAATCAGACCGCCGGTAAGTCTCTTCTTAAACCTAAATAGTATAGATTTTAAGTAGCAATTAACCCCTTGTGACCCAGAACGTAATTTCCATTGTAATTTGGGCACCATTAGATGATTTTTAGTGACTATAAGCAATGTTTTATAGATATGACCTGTTTAGTATCCTTGCCCACTAACTAATTTGGTATATTTAGTTACTTTTCGTGATTTTATGGCAAACAACATACAATTTCATATATTAATGGAAAGATCTGGGCGTGAAGGGGTTAAGTTTGTAATTGTTAGATATGGGGTGTCATATTTTTTAATTACATAGTCTACACTGCTTTCATGGATAATGTTGTGTGATATAGGGGAGTGTGTGTGCATATGTGGTTGGTATCCTGCATTTAAATTTCATAATATGCTCGACATGTTAAGAGATGAACTCATATGGTCTCAAGAGGTTCTGTAAACATAAGAACATAAGAAAATAAGGAAGCTACGTCAGGCCGTGAGACCTACACGTGGTAGTTCCTGTTACTTAACACTACCTACATCCACCTTTCATCCCCATCTACGAAATGATCTAGCCTCCTTTTAAAGCACCCTAATGACTCCGCACTGACCACCTGTAAAGAACCCATATTGGTAGGTGATTGAGTCTCACGGTACGTAATAACTATAGTCTATTTTTTTTAACGAGGCAAAAAATCCTGACCCCTTGCTGTTTCCTGACTGATATTTGATATGCCAGGATAAGGGAATACTACGCTTCTTCTAAATTTATGTTGTATTTTATCATAGTTAACCATATTATCAGGTAATCATAGGTATAATTTTGAGCATGAGACCTTAAGATAGCATGGAATTTTTGCCTTGTTAAAAAAAATAGACTATAATAAGACCATGTTTTATGCCACCAAGCAGCAGTACAGTGGCTACAGTAACAGGGATCCCGGAGGAACTAGCGCCAACAACAGAACCTCTCGGGGCACACGAGGACGACCCACTGTTCTGGTGAGTAACTTAAGAGCTGATATTTAGTTTTCATAACGAATATATTGCAAGTATTACACTCTCTCTCTCTCTCTCTCTCTCTCTCTCTCTCTCTCTCTCTCTCTCTCTCTCTCTCTCTCTCTCTCTCTCTCTCTCTCCTCTCTCTCTCTCCTCTCTCTCTCTCTCTCTCTCTCTCTCCCCCCCCCCCCCTTATATTTTTATCTTTCCTATTTTTCAGGCCAAGCGGCGCACCATAAAGAAGCGTGATGTGCGCACCAGTAAGGGCCGCGGGGTCACCATTGAGGCGCCGGGCGGCAGGTAAGCCTCTCTAGCTACTTGCTGAACTAGATGTAATGGGTTTGGTTTGTAGACTCCTCACCGCCCCCAGGTCCATCAATACTAAATGGTTGCTAATGTAGATATTTTGACGTGACTAGTTATTATTTTTATCTGGGCTAGTGATATTTGTTTAGACTTCAACAGATGTTTCAGTATTTTTACTACCCATGTAGTAATTACGGGTTTTCAGTGGGGCTCGCTTCTAACAGTTAAAAAACCTAAACACTAAACAACGTTAACTGGGGCGCCGTTAAGCGAGGGTCTACTGTCTTCAAGCATGATTATACATTAAATACTGATATGCATTAGTAAATTCTCTATTGTTCTTCTCCAATATAAGTTAGAATTATGTCACGAAGGGATGTGTAATAATTTCACCTAAAAATAGCAAACCATATATGGAAGATCAGTCAAGCTATACCTGCCTGCTAGAACCAATTGTAGAACCTGCTAGAATCTTTTTCCATTATAGTCTATTTTTTTTATTATGGTCAAAATGCAGTAAGGAAGCCACGCCCCCTGCCTCCCCTTCTATTCTACGGGGCAGCTGATTGGTGCATTCCTCGTATCACCACTACCAATTACAATATCTTCACTACTTAACAGCGGCGTGACCACTAGATAGAGCAATCTTCACTACAGAGGGTGGCAAAATAATAAATTCCTCTGTAGTGAAGATTGCTCTGTCCAGTGGTCACGCGCTGTTAAGTAGTGAAGATATTGTGATTGGTGGTGATGATACGAGGAATGCACCAATCAGCTGCCCCGTAGAATAGAGGGGGAGGCAGGGGGCGTGGCTTCCTTACTGCATTTTGACCATAATAAATCAAATAGACTATAGTTGTCTCACTTTGCATTCGGCGACACCGTTTTGTGGCCCAATTAGGGGAGAGCGGGGCAGGTTGCATCGAGGGTAGGTTGCATCATTGCCTCTAACTCGCATTAACTTTTTTTATTATTATTATTGTTGTAGTTGTAGTAGTAGTAGTAGTAGTAAGACGATGTACGTGTGATAACATGCGAGTTAGAGGCAAGGATACAACCTACCCTCGATGCAACCTGCCCCGCTCTCCCCCTATAGTCAATAACCTTGTCGTTGGTACTTGCAAAGTGTCTAGATAGGATCAAAGTATCTTATCTTATCCCCATAGGGCTATATAACCTTTGATATATGTAAAGGCACATCCCAATGCATCCCTTTTATATACCATTTCAACTGATCAAGCAAAGCATTTTTTTTTTCTCTACCAGCCGCACGGTGGGCATGAAGGAGTCGGCGCCCGGGGGGGGATACAACGGTGCCCCAATGAACCCAGACGGAGAAGGTCTTAGCCCTTTTCCACCCCATCATTCACAGAGTCACTCCTCCAGTGGCCTCAAAAGTCCAGACTCGGGTGTTAATGTGTCCATCCTGGAGTAGATATAGTTGCATTGCGAACAAAGGAGGTTGATAATTTTTGGCTATGGGTAAATAGTTGGACAATAGTGTGAGCAGATAGAGTAGTCAATTCAGATCTAGTAAGACGTCTTAGTCAATTCAGATCTAGTATAGACGTCTTAGTCAATTCAGATCTAGTAAGACGTCTTAGTCAATTCAGATCTAGTAAGAAGTCTTAGTCAATTCAGATCTAGTAAGACGTCTTAGTCAATTCAGATCTAGTAAGACGTCTTAGTCAATTCAGATCTAGTAAGACGTCTTAGTCAATTCAGATCTAGTATAGACGTCTTAGTCAATTCAGATCTAGTAAGACGTCTTAGTCAATTCAGATCTAGTAAGACGTCTTAGTCAATTCAGATCTAGTAAGACGTCTTAGTCAATTCAGATCTAGTAAGACGTCTTAGTCAATTCAGATCTAGTAAGACGTCTTAGTCAATTCAGATCTAGTAAGACGTCTTAGTCAATTCAGATCTAGTAAGACGTCTTAGTCAATTCAGATCTAGTAAAGACGTCTTAGTCAATTCAGATCTAGTAAGACGTCTTAGTCAATTCAGATCTAGTATAGACGTCTTTATGGTGTTGATTAGAGGTGGACCGGATGTCGATTCTTCACTATTTGTGGACGCGGATATTTATTTACAACATTTGTGGACGCGGATATTTATTTACAACATTTGTGGATGCGGATATTTATTTACAACATTTGTGGATGCGATATTTATTTACAATTTGTGGATGCGGATGTAGCAAGCCACCAAGAGTTTTAACACAGATTATTGAAATTTTAAGATGGTTAGAGACGAGTAAAAATACATCATTAATATACTATTCGGAAATTGGGGAACCAAGAATATACTAATCAGAATTATCTACAATTTCAATTATTTGTGTTACCACTATGCAAAGCACTATAATGCAACTGATTTCCAATTTTCCTTTCCTACCTGATTTCCTAAGTGACAGCCATAGTGACATACGTTACTGCGTACGGCCAACCACCAGTCCAACAGATTTGATCAGGAATTGTTTGGGTGCGGGAGGCGTTGGAATGAGTGAGCGAGTGACACTCCCTCTCAGACTCACTGTCTCTCTCATCTGCACAAACACAGCCCAGAATATTTCCTCTTTCTAACCAGTTCCATATTATTTTGAGTCTCTCTCTCTCCTCTTCTCCTCTCTCTCTCTCCTCTCTCCTTCTCCTCTCTCTCTCTCTCTCTCTCTCTCTCTCTCTCTCTCTCTCTCTCTCTCTCTCTCTCTCTCTCTCTCTCTCTCTCTCTCTCTCTCTCTCTCTTCTCTCTCTCTCTCTCTCTCTCTCTCTCTCTTCTCCCCCTCTCTCTTCTCCTCTCTCTCTCTCCTCTCTCTCTCTTCTCTCTCTCTCTCTCTCTCTCTCTCTCTCTCTCTCTCTCTCTCCTTCTCTCTCTCTCTCTCTCTCTCCTCTCTCTCTCTCTCTCTCTCCTCTCTCAACTGATATGTACAGTGTCTAGTTATTCAAGATATCTGCATTCATTGGTACGGATGGGATGTTAAAAATTATGTGGGATGTAGATTCGGATATCCAGTCCACCTCTAGTGTCGATACCTGATAGGAATAGCAAAGCTTTCATTATGTGCAATTTGATTGAATACTAAAGAAGAAGCAAAAGATACAGTACAACAAGGGCATTATAAGATATTCAAATATTTTTATTAATCCATAGTTAGAAATTACCACCCCTGTTGTCAGCAGTCAATTATGTTTTGCTGCCACCTCGGCAGTCACTTTGCCACTGCCAGTAATTAATTTTATATAAACTTCATTCATTTACCCCATGCATGATAAACATACAATTACCACCATTCATGTAGAAAATAAATCAATGCAGTTTCTAGCTGTATGAGCTTATTATGTCGTCATGGAAGTAGAAGAGTATAATGGTTATTGATGAATTATTACTGTTACTCTTAACTATCAGGGCTATCCATTGCTTCTGAGAAATTTTCACATTTAGATGAAGGAACACGTTAATTTCTTGATGCCATTAAACAAATAAAATTGTGGATTTATGATAATTTATTACATGCTTATTATGTAGTGTAAATCTTTGTTGTAAAGGTATTTGGAGTCTTTCAGACATTCATATTGAATTAAATGAGTATAACCTGATATCATGATCTACTTCCATGACAAAGTAATGAAGATCATCAAGCCTGTTTTGCCATATAATGGGAAAACACCTTTGAACACCTTGTGATGATGGAGCAAAGCTTCATGGTCCCCAGTATGCGACACATGTTTACACCTGTCAGACTGTCTGTGATGTTAGAAGTTCTACATTCAGATGGCATTAGTGACTATGAGCCTGTATGACATAATGCTGGCCAACAACATTTTGAAAGTATAATTTTGGCCTCAACTTGAAGTGCTGTGAGGGTCATAGTCCCTAATCTCATCACCATTGTACAGCCAGAAAGTACAAGGTGGGCAGCTGAAGGCACTGAGTGCGTGCCAGGACAAGGTGCCAGCTGCCCCTCGCTGCGTGCCAGGACAAGGTGCCAGCTGCCCCTCGCTGCTGTGCCGTGACAAGGTGCCAGCTGCCCCTCGCTGCTGTTAGACACGAAGTATATATGAAGATGAATTTTTATTTTTATATGACTGTTATATTGTTAAAATAGTGATGGAGACACTTGAAGGATACTTGTTGGAAGTTGGCAAATTTTTGGTTTAGTTAGAGGAAGGCCACGAGCCCTGCCACAGACAGCATAGCTATATTTGCAGGAATAGAAAGCAGGAACAAGAATTTTGGCAAAACTAATGAAATCTACCAACTTCTTTTTTTGCCAGGTTATGTCAATTATAGGACTGCTATTGTCTCGGAAAATATTTTTAGAAGAATGCAGAATTTAGACCCGTCAATTTTTTAAATAGAAATGATAGCAAGGGTTTTCAAATTTTGTATCAACATATGAGTCTATGCTGTGCTCAATGTAGTTATGGTTTGTAAAGCTGTAACTGAGAATGCACCACCCTATGGCAACCTATGGAATCATAGGAGGAAAGAAATCTGAACTGTACCTTCATGGTATGATGTACTGGATACTTTAGAGGTATTCTTATTCTTGAAGTTACTACTCAGAACTAGGGCAGATTGGATGTATGTATGTATCTATTACATAGTTTCAGTCTTGGGTTAAATTCTTTTGCATTCATGTGTCTTGAGTCTATTGAATTTCAGCATTCAGAGAGCACTGTGGAGTGTTTGCAGGGCACTTGTATTCATAAAGTTATATGATATATATTTAGTTTTGATTTGAAGTACGGCAATTGATTTTGAACCAAAGTGTAGCATTTTCCACAACATATCAAGTTTTTCAAGTACCAAAATTCTACAACTAGTCTAGTTATCATTGTCATAATAGAAAGGTTGAACTATCCCTTTGATGCACCATTTAACTCGGTGTTTATGGATGTTCCCCTTGCAACAATAACAAAAATTATCCCTTTTAACATGATATGGAGGTAGGGTCATTATGACATGGCTTCTACGTAAAACTATGTGAATTGTTGTTTCATGTAGTAACATGTAAAATGTTTATTATATTACCCATGCTACTTGATACCCTTATATAATACTGTACCACTGAGTGATATGCAGGTTAACATTGTCATTGGTGCGTTTTAGTGAGGATTGCTGTTATTAGCTCCTTGCTGTAAACTATATATAATATTGGACATTGATTAATTGGTAAATATATGAGCTTGATAATGTTTGATGTACATATTTCAGACATCAGACTGTTTTACGAAGTTTTTCAAGCAACTTTTCAAAGAAACAAGTTGTTTGTCATTGACAAACTTGAAATTTTATCAACAAAAACTAATATATCTTCTCATACAGTGCCCATTGAGCTTTACTGATTGCTATTGTAATTTCAGATGATGGAATTTCATTTAATGGAAACTATATTACCTAATTTCCTTAGAATTTATGTTCCCGTGTTTGATGGGAGCAGCTTTGTTACATTATCTTGCACCATGTCTGTGTTTCAGTGAGGGGCCCATATTTGTGTCATAACTTAAGTGTCATGTTCAGCTACTGGAACTTTCACAGTCCTGTTAGGGACTCGACCCTAGGCTGGTACTTTACATGAAAACCTCACAAGCCATGAGGAGTGCTGTCATATCAATATTTCTTAAATATCACGTACTAACTCAGTCCTTATTCAGGAACACTCCTCAACTAAGAGGTTGAAGTTTAATGAAAATAATTTGTTGGGGGCTTGTAAAGTATTGCTAAAACCTTGATTGAAGTAAATTTATAAATCTTAGCTCATTACTGGTGTAATTTTTCCCGAACGCAAAACTTAGTTGCATTTTAACACTATCTGAGTGACACATAGATGAATAACAAAGTTAAGTACTGTCTTCTTCATCACCAGAATGTCTTGTCTGGATTTTGTTTGCCAGGCTGCTTAAATGTACATTGTATACATGCAACTGAAAATTGAGTAGCTACTTGCATCATAGCATAAATGGCAGGACATTATGATGTAAGTAGATCTAGAGAGAGCAAGATGTCTTGCCTATTGTTTCAAATAGACTTTGTGTACGTGCATTATCTACTCTTGTGTTGAAATGCTCAACAATGATTAATGAGCCTTGGTAAATC